>JASVEL010008054.1:0-161547 GCA_032618575.1 Nicotiana noctiflora
CAAGTGAGATAAGCCAGGTACCATTTTCGGATGTTTTGACAAACTGGGATGTCCTAGCCGTTTATGTAATAAATATGGTGAATCAGTAATGAGAGAAGTTATTGGAGGAGACATGATGCGAGTCCATGTAATTTTGCAAGGATAAGGTAATAAAGTCCATCTGATTCACGTTCGGTACCAATGATCCGCGTTGTACTGCATTCCTGTATAAAAACAAGGTCATCAAGAAATAGAATAGCAGATTGAGAATATAAGATACTAGTGAAAAGAGATTTGTTACCAGAAATATGATCAGATGCACCTGAATCAATGACTCAAGACTCAGAAGGTGAAGATTGGGAGACACCATTCATGCTACTATTTGTTGGAACGACGGAGGTTAATCCTGAAGATGTCTGTTTACGTGCTTTGTACTGAAGGAACTCAATATAATCCGGTAAAGAAACCATCTGAATTGGATTTATTGCATTTAATCCAACGGATTGTGAGGTAAAGACTTCAGGTAATGATTCCATTATAATATTGTGCTGGAAAAAGAAGCAAAAAGTTGCTGGGTCACTGTTCACGCCGAAAAAATCACTGTAGCTCGCCGGAAAATTCCAAAGTTGTCGGAATCTGATGTAAATTTGATGGGTAGGTTCGGAAAAACACGGAGAACACAGTCCAACAGAACTTTTTAAAAATCTTGCCGGAACAGCCCTCACACGTCGGCGCGTGGGATAGACGCGCGGCCGGCGGCAGAACTCCGGCGGCCACGTGGGGGCGCGTGGAAGGGTTTTTTCAGTTGACGTTTCTGGGGGGTTTGGTCGGAATTCTCTCGCGGACCTTATGGTGGTGTTGGATTTTGTACAACACTGATAAATAATGACTTTGATGTAAAAAGTCACTTAAGCCACCGAAAAATTGCACGGTGCTGACGTATTTCTTCCCGGATATCGTTGGAATGAAGCACAACGATAATTATCTTACCAATACTATGATACTATGTGAGAAAGCACGAGAGAAAATATATTATTGATTAATTGAGATAATGATACACTGAGCTCTATATATACACAATACATGTCCTACTCCTAATACATATGGGATTAGGGTTATATACTTCTATTTACACAATGAAACTAACAACATAGATGTGCAATCCTTTTTTGTCATGATTAATATATTGTCGGACTTGGCTGTCAGAGTAGTCAAATCTGAAGGAAGTATCATTTTTGGATTTTTTCATTAACTTCCTCAGATAATTTCCGGCTGTTCAAGAGAAGTTCTATAGTTTTATAGTTCTATAGTTTCACAATCTTCCTAATCTAATCGAACTTGCTAAAACACATAAAGCAAGTGGTGAACCAGCAAGTATTTATCAGATTTCTCAGATGATGGAGAGTCAACATTGCAATCCCATGAAATGGGTTAATTTCCAATAAGAGAGGATATATGGTGAAGCTTTTCTAAAGGGAAGAATCATTTGTACATAATTTTACATTTTGGAGGGAAGCTTCGTCCAAAATCTCTCTGTGCAATCTTCTAGACATATACCATCTATAGAGTGGTTTTTCAGCTGCTATGTAGCAGTAATGCTGCATTCAGTCCACCTTACATATCATAAACGTGTGGATCCAGTGATTCAAGAAATTTAGGAGTCACCATGAGGAAGATTTATGTCTAATTAAGATTATGGTTTTTCTACTCAATGTTTTTCCTTAACATAACTTGTCCTCCTTTTAGACCTTCTGGTGAATTAGTTTCTTTTTAACTGGAAATATTAGCATAGATGTGTCTCCCCTCACTCTGGCAATATGTGTCTGGTCTTCTTCCTTTTAATCATCTTGGACCATCGAGGAAAAGATTAATTTCTTGATCATTGAATTTGGCTTTTCAAATGCAACCAAAAAAAGGGCAGCCCGTGCACTAAGCTCTCACGGGGTCCGGGGAAGGGCCGGACCACAAGGGTCTAATTGTACGCAGCCTTACTCTGCATTTCTGCAAGAAGGTGTTTTCACGGCTCGAACCCGTGACCTGCTCGTCACATGACAACAACTTTACTGGTCTCAATCTTGTTATCTTGGACATTTACCAACCTTTCCTTGACCTTGGCACCCATCCAGCTGATAATGGTAATACTCCAAAATATTTTAAAAAAAGGACCTTCTTGTTTTCAAATAGACCCCCGCGTCCTTCCCTCCAAGAACTTTTCACCTTGCTCTTGGGGAGACTCGAACTCACAATCTCCTGGTTGGAAGTGGAGGTTGCCAACAACTTTACCAGCTATGCCAAGGCTCCCCAACCAAAAAAGATTAAAAAGAAAAAGAATATCAAAAGGCCGTGAGGTCTAATTGAGAATCTATATATATAAAAGGAGAGGCAAAAGCATATTATTAAGACAAGTGACATAATCACAAAAAGCCAAGTGGCATTGTTAAGACAAAAAAAACTACCTTTTAACTAAATTTTTTTTTAAATTTTGAATTAATTAGTTACTCTTTTTGAATTAATAAACATAAATATATTATAATTAGCTATATTAAAAAACAAAAATATAAAAAAATAACTACCTATTAAAAATAATAAAAACATATAAAAGGAGAGGCAAAAGCATATTATTAAGACAAGTGGCATTGTTAAGACAAAAAAACTACTCCAAGGACAATGTTGGAAAAACATTATTAAGTCATTCTTGAAATCCGAAAACATCACTTATTTTGGACCTCAAAAAAAAGGCCAAAACATCACTTATTTTGGACCGGAGGGAGTACCTTTTAACTAAAAAACTTTTTAAAATTTTGAATTAATTAGTTACTCTTTTTGAATTAATAAACATAAATATATTATAATTAGCTATATTAAAAAATAGAAAAAAATAACTACCCATTCAAATTAAGGAGTAATTTATAGTTAATTTTTTAAAGTTAATTTAAAATAACAAAACCAAAAAAATTAAATTAGCTACAATAAAAAATGAAAATCTATATATATATATATATATATATATATAGCTTTATATATATATATATATAAAGAGGCAAAAGCGTATTATTAAGACAAATGGCATAATCACAAAAAGCCAAGTGGCATTGTTAAGAAAAAAAACCTTTTAACTAAAAAACTTTTTAAAATTTTGAATTAATTAGGTACTCTTTTTGAATTAATAAATATAAATATATTATAATTTTCTATATTAAAAAATGAAAAAAAAAAATTTACCCAATTCAAATTGGGGAGTAGTTTTAAGTTGGAATTTTAAAATTATTTGAAAATAAAAAAAACAAAAATAAAGAAATAAAAAAACATTCAGAGAAAAATATTAACTAACGTAATATGCTAATGAAGTTTTCTATTAACAATGTAATAGTATTAAATATTGAAAGATATAATAAAAAAATACATAACAAAAACGTTGCGCTTCCTATATAAGTCCCATTAGTGTAACATAGATTTTATTCACTAAAATTTATATAATATTATTAAGAACAACAAAATAAACTTTAAAATAAAAAAATATTTCAATAGTAATAAATTATATATCTTATCATATATTACAAAAAGAAAGCGAATACTAAATATTTTTAATGTAATAAAGAAAACTAAAACAAAAAAGTTATTCACTGACTATATAAGTACCTTTGATTTAATAGAGATTTCATTATTGGGTATATCGTATTGATAAATAAGATGACAATTAAATTTTGTTAAAGCAATACGATCTAATATGAGCAAACAAGTCTGATCATAATTTAATTTAATTAATATTATTTTAATATTGACCGCGCATCGTGCGGGTACGACTATTAGTTTACTTGAAAAAGAGGAGGCATTTTGAATGTCTGTCATTTTCAAGGAGGTTCTGTCCTCCTTAGCTCTGCAGTATGCATAATGTATACCTGTACTTTTAGTTAACATTATAATTTATTCTTAAGTTCTGAACAAACTTGGTAGTCTTGCTCAAAGTTTGATAGCGAATATGATTTTGTTGCTTTAGTGAATTTATTATTACTTATTTTTGTTTATGGAAATTTTGATGAAGATATTATTTCTCTTTATCAGTAAAAGATTCTAAATGTTCTCACTTGTCTAATGTCCTCATCAGGTCTGTGATTTTGGTCTTTCTCGCTTCAAAGCTAATACATTTCTTTCATCAAAGACTGCTGCCGGAACTGTAAGTTCTTGATTCAAGCTCTGGTGCCTTTAGTGTTCTGTTGGTCTTTTGGCTCGTTGCTTGATAACTAAATAAGGAAAAAAATGATTTGGTGCTATTTGTGACAGCCGGAATGGATGGCGCCTGAAGTTCTTCGTGATGAACCATCAAATGAGAAATCTGATGTGTACAGCTTTGGTGTCATTTTATGGGAGTTGGCGACACTACAACAACCATGGAGTAATTTGAACGCACCACAGGTTTGTGTTGGGTATTTTAGGTGTAAATTGTGATCTAAACAATTGAATCTAGATGGTAACAGCTAATATATCAACTGAAAGGACCTAAAGCTATCTCTTGGGATGTGAAAATGAGTTGATCCCATATGGTTCTTCTGCCAGGTACTAGGGCACTACAAGTCGGGATCACCTCTTCCGGGAATGTCATTTCAATTTCCTTACGTCACCTACCTATCTTCTTCATGTGGTTAATGTAGAAAGCTGCACATTCATGGTCCCTTGAATGGCGAAGTTCTGGGGATGCTACTTTCCACTTCTCTCTAGGTTTTGTTTTGCTTATTGTGGTCTTCTAATGGTTCATATTTTGAGAAGAGAAAAGAAAAGAAAAAGTTCCTACTTCGTGTAACATTTGTGTACACTTTGTCAAGATTATAGTTAAGTAGAGAACTAAAAGTTGTGGCAAGTTGATGACTAACGTAACAACAACAACAACAATCCAGTAAAATTTCACAAGTGGGGTCTTGGGAGGTAGAGTGTAAGCAGACCTTACCACTAGCTCAAGGGTAGAGAAGTTGTTTCTGATAGACCCTTGACTCAAGCACACGAAAAAGACAATATATGAGTACCAAGTACCAACAACTGAAAGCATAGAATAATAACAGAATCAAAATTACCATAAAATAGATGAAAAACATTATACAGTAGTACGTAAGAAAGGCTCGGTACATTGAAAAGTGAAAGAGACGTGTGGACACAACAATAACCACTAGCACTCTAGGACATAACCCTGTCAGACTAGCCTCTCATCCGGTACGGAGTAGCAAAGAGCTTCGCTACCCCATATCCCACAACCCTAATACTAGACCTCCACACTTTCCTATCAAGGGTCATGTCCTCGGAAATCTGAAGCCCCGTCATGTCCTGTCTGATCACCTCTGCCCAATACTTCTTGGCCCGCCCTCTACCTCTTCTTATACTTGTCAAAACCAACTGCTCACATCTCCTCACTAGGGCATTCAGACTTCTCTTCCGCATGTGTCCGAACCATCTGAGCCTAGCTTCCCGCATCTTGTCATCCATCGGGGCCACACCCACCTTCTCCGGAATATCTTCATTCCTAATCTTATCCATCTTAGTGTGCCCGCACATCCACCTCAACATCCTCATTTCTGCTACTGGCATCTTCTGGATATGCAAGTTCTTAACCGGCCAACACTTTGCCCCATACAACATGGTTGGTCTAACTACTGCTCTATAGAACTTACCTTTGAGCCTCAGTGACACCTTCTTGTCATATAGGACTCCAGATACTAACCTCCGCTTAATTCACCCTACCCTTATACGGTACGAGACATCTTCGTCGATCTCCCCATCCCCCTGAATAACCGACCCAAGGTACTTGAAACTGCTTCTTTTAGGGATGACATGTGATTCTAGCATCACATCCACGCCCACTTCCTTCGACTCGGTGCTAAACTTGCACTCTAGGTATTTCGTCTTAGTTCTGCTAAACTTGAAACCCTTAGACTCAAGGGCCTATCTCCAAACCTCCAGCCTCTCGTTAACGCCGCCTCGCATCTCATCAATCAGAACTATTTCGTCAGCAAATAACATACACTGTGGCACCTCCCCTTGAATATGGTACGTCCGTGCGTCCATCACCAGGGCAAATAAAAATGGGCTAAACTCAGATCCTTGGTGCAGCCCATAACAACCGGAAAATGCTCCGAGCCGCCTTCCACCGTCCTAACCCGGGTCTTAGCTCCCTCTACGTATCTTTAATCGCCCTAATGTAAGCAACTGGCACACTTTTCACCTCTAGGCATTTCCAAAGAACCTCCCTAGGTACCTTGTCATACATGACTAACGTAACGGTAGTTTAATTATGATGAATTGTCTAAATATTTTTTTTTTAATTCGGGGTGAGATAAAGAAGTTAGTCGGCCACATTGACACATGGTCGTGGTGCTAGATAGGAAAAGGTGTTGCATGTTAGAGGACGGTGACAAAGAAGCTAATTCAAGTGAGTAAGATTCGAATAGTTATTTGGAATAGACTTGTTTACGGGAAAGCAAATAGAATTAGTAAATACCATAAAGAGGAGGACAATAGATATGCCCCAGGGTAGTTCAAGTGACCTAGAATGTAGGTCACAGGTTCGAGCCATGCGCCATGTGAACTAAGCCTTGTATTGAAGCGAAAAAGGGTACAGGGTATTTCGGAGCCTCCGGTCATCATGATTGTTGAAACTGTTTCCCTGTGATATCATACATTCTAGTTTCTGCTACAAGTTTGATTTTTGAAAGATAAGATAAGAGAACCATCTGCCGAGCCTCATGAATATTGAACTGTTCGTTTTTTTATATTGTACATGGTGTAGAATGTGCTGTAATGAATCTGATTTTGTAGGTTGTAGCAGCTGTCGGATTTAGGGGGAGGAGGCTTGACATTCCAAGTGACTTGAATCCTCAAGTGGCAACTATTATTGAGGCTTGCTGGGCTAAGTGCGTTGCTTGTAATCGTCCCCAAGTCATGCCTTTTAGTTTCGTGATTGTTTTAATGTTATCTAAAGTTAGTTTTGATAATGTTGTAGTGAGCCGTGGAAACGCCCCTCCTTTTCCACTATCATGGATATGCTGAGACCAAATCTTAAATCTCCTCTCACACCTCAATCAGGTCATACAGACATGCAGTAGCTCGCGTGAATGTGTGTGATAACTTTTAGGGTTTCTGCTCATAATTTGCATTTGTTACTAGTCAATGTTTCTGGGAGGAAGATTGCTTGGAGGATTATGTCAGGTTTGTCTATCTCGAAATCTGTTTCGTTGTTCTACTGAATTTTAAAGATATTGCCCTTGGTATATCCACATTTTAATCCTAGTCTAGCTGTCTAGGTAAGTTTGACAAACTATTTGGTAGAATGTTTGGAATAACTTCTCCCCATGACACACTTTCTTGGGTCTAGATGCTTTGGAAACTGCTGGAGCATCTGAACTGTTTGGTGGATTTGAGAAGGCATTACTTTAGACTGGCCATGACATCATAGCAGCTAGAATTCTGTTGAGAGACCCAGCATAACGAATCTAGATAGGTGCCAGTGAACAACTATCAAGCTTTAGGTTGAGAGATCTGAGAGTATATGCTCAATAAAATGGGTTCAACCCTTTACTTTCTTGCACTTCGATTACAAATGTTTTATGTCAATACCTCTGGGCAGTTTCTTTACATGTATAGGGTGATGAAGTTGATAGCTACATCTGTATATGTTTTGCAGACTTGTATCTATGCATATTAGTTCAGGTTTCCTGTGGAGAATACTAGGTTTTCTTCACAAATTCAAGCAGCAGCAGCAGCAGCAGATGCCGTACGGAAGATCCTTTGCACGGGGCATGTCCGTTTCTCTCTAAGCACTGATTGGCCTAGTGATTTTGTTGATGCCAGCAATTACATTTTTTGTGTTCTCTGTTCAGAATTATTGTTGTATAATTATATGTATAACATTATAATGAAAAGTTGGATTATAGAAATGCACATCACATACCATACTTGTGTGTGCTTTATGTTGACATGTACGTTTGTTTCATAAGTAGCTTTCCTCTGTCTGATTGCTTCCCCTCAAATTTTTTGAAAAGGAGAACACGCACTTGGGAAATAGAGTCTCTTAACGCTTACCTCGCAATTAAATATGGCTTGTACTTGTAATTTGCATACATATTTTTGGTTGCGGACAGGATAATGGTCGACTTTTAACACAGCCAAGTAGTATTGTTGTTTATGAATTAAGATATATCATACCTATCCCTATATCTATATCTATATCTATCTATCTATATTATTATAAAAGCATGAATGTTGAAAGCTAAATATTGAACGACTAAAATATTCTCAAAATATTGATTGACTTTTATGCACTTAATTATTTACATAAATCTTCACAAGAGAAGGACAAAATTGAAAATACACCCAAACGAGTTGTAATAGAATAGGAAATTAACCCAGGAATTCTAATATATACATGGTCAACTAAATCCATTATAAGACTTCGTTCATAAGGAAACCTCTTTACGTTAATTATATTAGCTAAGAAAAGCAGTCACACAAATTATCATATTATCAATATCTCAATTGTGTTTAAATATTGATTTGTTTGTCCCCAGTAGGACGACTAATATAAACGTTTCTTGAATTGTCTTTGCAAAGTACACGTTATTCATTCTAATAATGAGTTTTTTTAATATTTATTTGTTCTCACTCATGATTACAATTTATCATGTTTTTCTCCTCCTTCCTCCTTTTCTCTTTTTTTTTTTTTTTTTTTTTTTTGCTTTTTGCTTGTTGAATTTTTTTCTCAGCATAACTTTTTTGATATCCCATGTACTCTTAAGATATTCGCTAAGACAAAGAAACATAAGATTATGAATATTTTTATATTAGCTTATTCTGCTAAAGACCTCGAACAGAAGGTTAGTAAAATCTTTTATACGATAGAATCTATAATATAAAATATCTTTGAGCATTATGATTGAGTTGTATGAATTTTAGTATTTTGAGATGAGTTGTTCCATATGATAACTTTTAGTATATTAGAGTGCCAAATATAGAATCACAAAAGTATATTTAAAATATTAACCGTCTATTACGCTTTTCTACAATTAAATTATGCCGGTGTATAAAAATGTACTAAAAAGTTATCTAAGAATTGGACTCTGAAAATTTATTACAGAATTCAAAATACTATAGAATTTTACCATGTGAAATACGCATATACTTAAACTAATTATTGTCGCTTATGAATTTGCAAGTTCCACATCACTCAACTTTTATTGTAGCTAAGACAAAGAAACATAAGATTAGGAATGTTTTTATATAGCTTATTCTACTAAAGACCTCGGGGTAGAAGGTTAGTAAAATCTTTTTTACGATGGAATCTATAGTATAAAATATCTTTGAGGACTATGACTGAGTTATATGATTTTTGATATTTTGAGATGAGTTGTTCCATATGATAAATTTTAGCATATTAGAATGCTAATCACAAAAGTATTTTCAAAAATATTAACCGTTTATTGCACTTTTCTATAATTAGATTATGCCCATGTATAACAATGCACTAAAAAGTTATCTAAGAATTGGATTCTGAAAATTTATTACAAAATTCAAAATACTACAAAAAATTTCTACGTGAAACAGGCATATACTTAAACTAATTATTGTAGCTTACGAATTTGCAAGTTTCACATCACTCGACTTTTCACAACTATGCATGTTCGTCACAAACGTACGCAAAATATATGTGCAATATACAATATAAGCAAATATATAGTATCAATTTTCTTTCATACGAATTTTTACTTTATAACGACTAGCGAAAGATAAACGTGCAACGCACGAGCATAGAGACTAGTTATTATAAGAGCATGAATAAAATATTGGATTACAAAGATAACTTTTTAATATTAAGCATAATAACTCACAACAAAAGGACATAATTAGCATTATAGACATTAGCCTTGTAATCTTATTAGTTTTAGGACATAATACTACATGTTAGGAATTCTACATGATTACCTTTAGGAATCCTGCTATTATAATTATTTTCGGGCATAAGTATTAGATATTAAAATAGACGTGCGTCCTAGCGAAGTATAATTATTGTTGTAATTCATAAATTACTTTCACTGTAGTTTTGTAGCTATAGGAGAAAGACTTGTGACTTCAGTTTTTCTATATAATGACCTATACATGCATATATACATGTTTGATTTTCCAAGTTAAGGTGAAATTTATTATAGTTATATTACGATACATAGTTCTAATAAGGAAGTGATTTTATAAGGTTAAAATCTTAATCAAATTTAAAGTCTATTAGGATTTATTACATAGTTTAAATAAGGAAAGATTTAATGAATAAAATTTTACTTGATTTCTAGAAGGGGGTTCTAGTTTGAAATTCAGGAACTTGGTAGTATAACTTGACCAACAAGGCATGAATTGAGAGACTAATGATGATAGGCTATAAATACATATTTTAGTCGATTAATACACTCTAATTTACTTCACTTTAGTTGAGTTTGCGCTTTAATCGCTAGTGTTTTGCACTAATGGTGTGTTTTATACCTTGTAGGAGTGATTCCGATCTATATAAATATTATGGAATGAATTCAAGTGATTTGGAGCTTTGAAATCTGAGTAAAACCCCAAGAAATTAAGCCGGGATCGTAATCGGGGGTCAAATTTGATAATTAAGTACGAACGAAGACTCGAGGAGCCATATTGCGCACTGTCTAGTAAAATAGACATAACATTTTCCTCAGAACTCCATTTAGGATTCACAATATATGGTTAGAAATATAACACAAAGGGCTACAACTTTTATGTTTTACGCTTTTCCAAATTTCAAACGGAACATGGTGAAAAACCGTGGTTACGGTAGGACCACGACAGAACACTGCTGTAGATTCTGAAGGCCACTCTGGCCGCGGTCCTCGCGTAATCGTGGTAGGACCGCGATAGGACGTGTAAATTTCAGGGACCAAAGTGCTAAAAACGGGATTTTAAGCCTTAAACCCTGTCATGACCCCAAAACCCGGTCATGATGGCGCCCAGCACTAGGCCAGCCCGACCAACCATTCATAACACAGAGCTATCAGCTCTCACTTTACCCCTTTTAAGTATAAACAATAATAATAGAACGAAATAAGATCTAGCACATCGGGAAAAAGATATCCCAAAAACCAGTATAAACTTCACACCGAATCAGGAGTCATAAGTCATGAGCCTCTACCAGAATATATAGCTGTGATAGTGTATACAACTGTGACTACAATTGCAGAATAGTCCAAGAAAGTAAAGATAGACCGGAGAGTCGGGTCTTGCGGACGCTAGCAGCTACCTTCAACTGTCCAAATGAAGCTCTCCGAGCAGCTGTAGAGTCAGCTCTGCTGTGATGTACCTGGATCTGCACACAAGGTGCAGGGAGTAGTGTGAGTACTTCCAACTCAGTGGTAATAAGCAAGGGTAAGACAGCGAAGGTAAGAAAACCCAATACAACACTAAGCAATGCTGTATCAATTATCAACATGAGCAGTATCAGAACCAGCAATATTAGCTAATAGAACAACAAGTATAGCTAAATGCAATGCAATGCATGAATATAATTTTCTGCGAAGAGTGTTTGGGTGAACTTCCTTGCTCCCCTAAATCCGCCCTAGAAAATTTTGGAGGAACCAAATGGTACCTTTGTTACAAATTTTTCATCCCCGATGAAGGAGGTGTTTTTAATAATTTTTCTAGAGCATGCAGCCCTAGAATAGTTATTTCCTAAGGAGAATGGTGCTAGTAAGAAGTCTCCAAGAGAGGTTGGCCAGATTCATTAGATTTTTACTTCGCCGAGTGGATCCCTAATCCACCTTCCTACTTGTGCTTGGTGATAGTGCCACAGTTAATTAAATGAATTTTTTTTGAAAGTGGCATGGGTACACTATATGAAATTTAGCTGAATTTTATCAATATTATTAAGAATGTTGGACGGCAGTAGTGTTGCAACATGAAACGGAATGTATTTTAGCTTCTTTGAAGTTTTAGTGATTAAAGCTGCTTAAAGTACTGAATACGAAAGCAGCTAATTGAATCTTCTCGTTCTTAACAATAGGTCAATCAGAAAAATATTAGGTAATCGTATTCCCAGATAGATTACACTTGCAGCATTGACTAGGAAAGAAAATTTTCTTTCTTTAGTGGTAAATGGAAATTCAATGGAATTGACCACATAGTGGCCATAAGAAAAGATGAGCATTTTCATTTATACCTGTTTTTTGTGTCATATTTTAATTTGTGTCTGCTTTTAAAAAAATTGCAAGTGTACCCGCTTTTTCACATAATTTCAGCATACGGGACTGAAATAGCAAAGACAATAACGCAAAACTTCAGCATTGTAGTAGTCGGGCCTGAAATTCAACTCTAGAGCTGAAGTTTTTGTGTTATAACTGAGAAACTTCAATTCTGAAGCTAAAATATTTGTGTTATAACTGGAAAACTTCAGCTTTCTAAATCTGCACTTTCTCTCCCACTGTTGCCATCCAGCTGCAAAATTTATTATTAAACACTCACTTCTCCATCAGTCATTTTGAAGTCAAAATTAATGTAAGTATGTATAAAACAAAGAATTAACCTAACGCCTGGAGTACTATTGCTAGTGCCAAAGTTACGTGTCTTTTGAGGCTGAAATTGAGACCTCGCCATTGGAATCAATGTTGCTGATGATACATTCCAAGAAATTTACCGTATCTTTCTAGAAATTTCTAGTGTGGCCCACATATATGGTAATAAATTATTTACCTTCTCTCCCAAAGGAAATAATATATCATATAATATTCTGTGGTTATGCATATATGGTAGTTTCTTTGATGGAAAAAAATTACCGTATATTAGTAGTACCTAGGGTAATTATAATTTATGGAGAAGTCCCTAGTGCTAAAGTATTTGCCTAAGAGTCCCTAGCCTACCTATAAATACGCCTGTGACTCCATCAGTCTGGCATCCAACGATAGGCTTAGGCTAGAAGGCTCTAGGTTTTCTCATAAAGTTTTACGAGGCGATTCCACAACACTTGAACAATCATGGCTGAAGGTACGTTCCTTGTTTAATTTCCGCTGCGCTGGCTCTGTGTATGTATTAGAATTTCATCATGTGGTATCAGAGCCATCCTTTAGCTGTATTGTTCGGTGTCTCGTCTTGGTTGAAATTGTATAGACAACGTACTAGTGAATTCCATAAATTTTTTATGACAGTGGGATGAAATTGAAAATCTAGAGACAAACTATCTTTGCAAATTCTAGACGTTTTCTCTGTTTGTCCATTTTAATTTATGCATATTTTCACTTAATCCCATAGTATTGTTGCCTAGATGTTCATGATAGAGACCTGGAGTAGAAGATTTGTTGCGTGAAAATAATACTCCATAGTTCCAATTATCCCTTTAAGTTGTCTGGAACCAAAATAATTCTTCGTAATCTCTGAACAATTATATATGAGAGTTTCATAGAGTAGATAAATGTTGAGATATTTTTGGGCGTTCCCTTTACTGCCATCAATTGTTTATTGAACTCTTCCTGGTCACAACGCATATGTTTAATCTCTATGGGACTATCATATTATTTAATTTTTTTTTCCCCGTAAAATTATGAATTAAGTCACTGGTTATTTTATAACTTTTGAGTTGCAAGAAATTTGAAGTATCCCTTAGCAATCGAGACTTCAGCCTAAACACATATTGACTACCTCGTTTTGAGTAAGATTGTAATATTATATATATATATATTTTTTAACTTCAGAATCTTATAAGTATTTAGATGATTTGAATTACCTTGTTGTTTGAATTTAAATAAGCATTATGCTTATGTAACGTGTATACCTATTTCGATTACAGTCAACATTCGAAAAAGTTGATTATTAAAGTTAATTGCTTAGATGTCATATTGAGTTTTCTTTTATTTGATGTACTAAGGAGTAGCCACAGCATCTTGAGTACTTGATATAAAAGAAATTAAGTTGTTTAATCACATAGAGTTTAGTGATTAAAATTACAATGACATCTACTTAGTCCAATTATCTCATTAAAATGGCAACCCGGCCCTACAGGGAGGTAACTATACTGGTGAGATTAATTGGAATGAGATAGTAAACCTTTAAGTTGAAAATTATCTTATGCCCACAGGTACGGATAAATTTCTATGTGTTTTGGTTTACTAGTCTAATAAAGTTAGTAAATTCTATGCATGGGTTGCAACCTCTGCCCACAGGAAGGTCTAGAATTTACTATGAATCGGTATTTTACGCGATTCACTTTTGATGGACTGTACTTCATAGCTTATGTATGTTTATCCTTGTTTTGCAGTCTTTACCGCTTTTCCTACCGCTATTTTTAATGAGAATGCTCGAATTCCAATGCTTTCTGGTGACAATTATGTTGAATGGAAGGAGAAAGTCCTTCTCACTTTAGGGTGCTCGGATCTGGACCTGGCACTTCGTGTGGATGAACCACCTATCCCCACGGAATCAAGTACGCCAGCTGCTAGGGCTAGTTATGAGCGGTGGGAGCGATCTAATCGCTTAAGTTTAATGCTGATAAAAGCTCACATAAGCCAAAGCATTAGGGGTTCTATCCCTAATAACGATAAGGTCAAAGCTTACATGAAGGCAATAGATGAACAATTTGTTAGCTCTAACAAGGCATTGGCCAGCACCCTTATGAAGAGGCTCTCAAGTATGACTTTCGACAGAAGTCGTACAGTGCGTGAGCACATTATGGAGATGAGAGACATTGCTGCTAAACTCAAGTCCCTTGAGGTTGATATGTCTGAACCATTTCTCGTGCATTTCATTCTCAACTCACTTCCTGCGGAATATGGTCCGTTTAAGATTTCTTACAACACACATAAGGATAAATGGTCAATCAATGAACTTTTGACCATGTGTGTTCAAGAAGAAGAGAGGTTGAAGCATGAGACACCTGAAAGTGTTAATATGGTGACTCATGGTAAGAGAAATGCAAAGAAGGGCAGAAGTGTTCCCATGAAGAAGAAAAGCACATTTGACAAAGATGCTTGTCGTTTCTGTAAGAAGAAGGGACACCGGAAGAAAGATTGCCTGAAATACAAGAAATGGCTTGAAAAGAAAGGTAATTTTACCTTTGTATGTTATGAATCTAATTTTACTGAAGTTTCCGATAATACATGGTGGATTGATTCTGGTGCTACAATTCACATTGCCAAAATCATGCAGGGCTTTCTAACTCAGAGGAAGCCGATAGGAAGTGAACAATACGTCTATTCTGGCAATAGGACGCGTTCACGTGTGGAAGGCGTGGGGACTTATAGGCTCATTTTGAAAGATGGTTTTCACTTAGATTTAGAAAATACTTTTTATGTTCCATAATATTCTAGAAATTTAATTTCTCTTTCAAGACTATCGATTAGTGGATATGATTTGAATTTTCATTATCCTTCCGTGAAACTTTTGAAAGATAATAAAGTTATTGGTTTTGGAAATTTGAATGGAAATTTATATAAACTTGAGCTAGACCCCACATTTGAATGCAATGTTTTAACTTTGCATGATAAAGAAATTGGCACTAAGCGATGTATTATCAATGAGAACTCATCTAGTCTTTGGCACAAGAGATTGGGACACATCTCTATTGATAGAGTCAAAAGGTTGGTTAATGATGGAGTTCTAAAAACTCTTGATTTTTCTGACTTTGGGACTTGTGTGGACTGCATAAAGGGTAAGCAGACCAATAAATCAACTAAAGGTGCCAAAAGGAGTTCTCAATTACTTGAGATCATACATACAAGACATATGTGGACCTTTTCCTACCCCTTGCTTGAATGGTGAGAGATATTTCATCTCGTTTATTGATGACTATTCAAGATATATGTATCTCTATTTTCTCTTTAATAAATCAGAAGCACTTGATGCTTTTAAAGTCTACAAAACAGAAGTAGAGAAACAAACTGGTGCTCAGATCAAAATTGTAAGATCTGATAGGGGTGGAGAATATTATGGTAGGTACACAGATAAGGGACAAGTTAAGGGTCCATTTGCTGAGTTCCTTGAAAGTGAAGGTATAATTGCTCATTATACCATGCTAGGAACACCACAACAAAATGGTGTGGCGGAAAGAAGGAACCGGACATTAATGGACATGGTAAGAAGCATGATTAGCAGATCAAGTTTACCTTTATCCTTGTGGAGTGAAGCCTTAAAAACCGTTGTGTATATTTTAAATAGGGTTCCATCCAAGGCTGTCCCCAAGACACCTTTTGAGTTATGGAAAGGATGGAAACCTAGTTTAAATCATTTACACGTTTGGGATGTCCAACTGAAGTAAGGGTTTATAACCCACAACTAAAGAAGTTGGATGAAAGAACAATAAGCGGTTATTTTATAGGCTATGCGGTTAACTCCAAGGGATTTAGGTTTTATTGTCCTTCTCATTCTCCTAAAATTGTTGAAGCTAGAAACGCTAAATTTCTTGAGGATCATGAAGAGAGTGGGAGTGGTTTGACTCAAAGGGTGGAATTGGAAGAGATAAGGGAACCACCCGCGGTACCTTTATATATTGGGAACTTGAATGTTTCTCAGAGAAATTCTCATGAATTATCTGAACAACAACAAGTTCAAGAGCCACCACCACTTGAGGAGCCACAGCAAGATCAACCCACTTTACCTGAACCCGCTGAAGAAGTGTCAGAACCAGTGGGAGTGAGAAAATCCTCAAGAATTAGAAAATTAGCAATTTCTAGTGACTATATTGTGTATCTCCAAGAGTCTGATTTTGATATTGGACTAAAAGATGATCCATGCTCGTTTTCACAAGCCACGAGTGGAGAAAACTCCACATTTTGGTATGATGCCATGAAAGAAGAGTTAGAATCTATGGCTAAGAATAAAGTCCGGGATCTCATCGAATTACCAAAGAGATCCTCTACCATAGGTTCCAAGTGGGTCTTTAAAACTAAAAGAGATTCATCGGGTAATATCGAACGATATAAAGCCAGACTTGTAGCCAAGGGTTTTACTCAAAGGGAAGGCATTGATTACCATGAAACCTTCTCTCCAATATCAAAGAAGGATTCATTGAGAATAATCATGGCATTAGTAGCTCATTTTGATTTAGAGTTACATCAAATGGATGTGAAAACAACTTTTCTGAATGGAGATCTTGAAGAGGAGGTATACATGAGTCAACCTGAGGGATTTTGTGATAAGGACAAAAGTCACCTTGTTTGCAAGTTAAATAAATCCATTTATGGGCTAAAACGGGCTTCCCGCCAATGGTATATTAAATTCCACAATGTTGTTTCTTCATTTGGATTTACGGAGAACGTCATTGATCAATGTATATACCTTAAGATAAGTGGGAGCATATATATTTTTCTGGTCCTATATGTGGATGATATTTTGCTTGCAAGTAGTGATTTGGGATTGTTGCACGAGACTAAACAGTTCCTTATCCAGAATTTTGAGATGAAGAATATGGGTGAAGCCTCCTATGTCATTGGCATAGAGATTCACAGAGACACATCCCAAAGATTACTTGGACTGTCTCAGAAGGCCTACATTGAAAGAATTCTGAAAAGATTCGGGATGAAGAACTGTTCACCTATAGCAGCACCCATAATTAAAGGTGACAAATTCTCATTGAATCAATGTCCACAAAATGCATTGGAAAAAGACCAAATGAAAGACATTCCTTATGCTTCGCTTGTTGGAAGCCTTATGTATGCACAGGTCTGCACTAGACCTGATGTTTCTTTTGCGGTAGGAATGCTTGGCAGATATCAAAGTAACCCTGGTCTTGACCATTGGAAAGCTGGTAAAATGGTCTTGAGATATTTGCAAGGAACCAAGGATTTTAAGCTCACATACAAATACTCTGACTCATTGAAGGTGATTGGATATTCAGACTATGATTTGGGTGGATGTAAAGACACTGGTAAATCTACTTCAGGATACATTTTTCTCCTTGCTGGAGGTGCTGTATCTTGGAGAAGTGTAAAGCAGACCATTGTTGCAACATCCACAACGGAAGCTGAATTTATAGCTTGCTATGAAGCTACATCACATGCGTTATGGTTGAAGAACTTTATTTTCGGCCTTAGGATTGTCGATTCCATTTCAAGGCCATTGAGAATCTTTTGTGACAATTCAGCTGCAGTTTTATTTTCTAAGAATAACAAAAGTGGCAGACGAAGCAAGCACATCGACATAAAGTACTTGATGGTTAGAGACTATGTGAAGAAGCAAGATGTGAATTTTGAGCATATTAGTACTACTTTGATGATTGCTGATCCTATGACTAAAGGTCTGCCGGCTAATATTTTCAAGGATCATGTAACCCATATGGGGCTTAGTAGCTCAATTTAGTCTTGCTTTGCTCTCTAACAGTTTGTCTAGACATTATGTTTATTTTGATATACATGACAGTGCACACTTTTGGTTTTTCATGTATTATTTGTGATCATTGGATCTATAAAGTTGGACTCCGAATGACTTATATTAAGCTCATTCATAAAGTTGTTAGACACTTTATTAGAATATATTGTGCATTGTAATACATGGAAGGAAGTGTTTGTTTAAAAGCATGACCGCCATGATTCGTGTAATAATATATTCTAGTTAAAGTGATTGTCGCATAACTTTTAGTCGAGTGATAAAGTTTGTGGCCATATTATATGTTTATCTCTTATAAAGGATTATCTGATTTTAAATATGTGGGCCAAGTGGGAGAATGTAAGAAAATTACCGTATTTTCTAGAATTTCTAGTGTGGCCCACATATATGGTAATAAATTATTTACCTTCTCTCCCAAAGGAAATAATATATCAGATAATATTCTGTGGTTATGCATATATGGTAGTTTCTTTGATGGAAAGAAATTACCATATATTAGTAGTCCCTGGGGTAATTATAATTTATGGAGAAATCCCTAAAGCTAAAGTATTTGCCTAAGAGTCCCTAGCCTACCTATAAATACGTCTGTGACTCCATCAGTCTGGCATCCAACGATAGGCTTAGGCTAGAAGGCTCTAGGTTTTTCCGTCAAAGTTTTACGAGGCGATTCCACAACACTTGAACAATCATGGCTGAAGGTACGTTCCTTGTTGAGACCTCGCCATTGGAATCAATGTTGCTGATGATACATTCCCATATATTTATATAATATGTTATTATATATCGTTAAACATAATTTACATAAGCTATGTCTACGTTGAAGATTATATTTGTAATCAGGTTTCCTGTTCATATACAGAGACCATTGTAGCGTCGATTTGATTGTAGAAGAAGAAAAAAGAAAATGAAGGAGGAGAAAGGGAGGAGAAAAAGTGCCGAAGTTATTTAAAAAGTATGTCCAAGTTAAAAAAATTTTAAAAAATGGCTATAAATTAAATGGGGACGACCAAATAGGAAGACTCGTGCAATTTTTACAAGAAAAGATATTTCTTTAATTTCAATATTAAGAAAGGTTTAAACCATCAAAAACTCTTTCCCAGAAAGGCGCTGACGTACAGTTAATCGCTTGTTCTATGGACGACCTACAGTTGAAACAATAACTTAAAGCTGAACGCTTGTTCTAAGTTCCAATCTGTGTTTTAGCTACTTATTAATTTCTGTGTTACTTATTTATCAAAGAAAGCAATTTCAGAATTATTTAGCAATTAACTTCTCTTAACTAGCTAATTCGTACCAAGTTTCATTTTAATAATTGATTCGGTCTTGTGAACTTGTATACAGTTTTCAAATGAAACCATCGAACGATTTGACACAGGTTTTTGGGTTCCAATCCACTTTCATTCCCCGTTGAAGAATGTCTTTCAATACTCAAGCATTAAAGTATCAGTCTGTTGAGGGTTCTTAAAAGAAGCAATCTTAAACCAAAAATCATGATTTTCAAAAATAAATGTCAGTAAGGGCAGCAGACATTGTTGACTCATGTGTTGAAGTTTCCAGGTCTCTGTTTTAAGACTTATAGCCTGTATGGCCGAGCTTTTCCAAATCCACAAAAGCACTTTTTTTAAAAAAATTACAAGTATTTGACCAAACTTTTAGAAGACAAAAAAATACTTTTAAACCAAAGTAGATGTAGTTATAGAGAGGCAAACAAAAAAATTACCAAAAACATTTTCGAAAAAAATACACTTCTTACTAGTTTAACCAAATAATTGCTTCACATAAGTGCTTTCAAATTAGTAAGTCAAACACAAACTACTTCTCACAAAAAATACTTTTGAAAAACACTCCTTAAAATAAGCTGATTTTTAAGCATAGCCAAACAGATTATTATACACCTTAACAACTTGAGTTCGATATGAAACAGAGTATTCTATTGTCTTCAGGACTTGGAAGCCATAACAACTTGGAGCAATTGGAAACAAAAAGTTGGAGTATATTCCACATCTCGTACAAAAACAAATCCATCACCACAAGAATGGTAAACACTCCGAAGTATAAAAGACTAATTAACACTTTGCCAGATTAGGATACTTGCATTGAACTTCCACAGGAAAGAAAGTCGCACAATAACTTATTTTTATTATGTTGGCTTGCCTAATTCAGTAAAGTCAAAAGCTTTCTACATTTCCTTCTAAACGACTATACAGATCCAATAAACTCCAACATATAATTCTTTTTCCCACACCATTTTGGTAAAATTCAAGAAACTCACGTATTCATGGCTTGTGCCTCCATGTCATGAAGCTACAAAGCATATATATATTCACAACCAATGCATAATTACTTCGGAGATGCATAATAGAAAAGAGAAGATGCAGCAGCCATTTCGACTACAGGATATATATAGGGATACAACTACACAGTGAAAGGAACTGCAAAAGTATACACTACAGGCTAGCAACTGCCAAATAAATATCATGCCCTCTTTCACAAAGCTGTTCAACAGAAACCTGCATTCCACTTAAAATAACACAAGCAAAAACTGAAACGAACTCAATCCAACATGTGACAGACAAGTACAGTTATACACAGCACAATTGTCTTGGAGGATTAAACCTGTAATACCTAAAACAAATGGTAAAAACCCAAAACGGAAACTAGAACTTCATAGGTCCATGGACTCTCTTCCTTCGCTTCTCACCATCCCTAGCATGTTAAAAGTCCAGTGGACTCGTCTGCAGCAGAGAAAACCTGTATACAAGTACCATTGTAAGCTGCAAGGCAGGAACCTTTTAACCTGCAAAAACTTGGAATGCATAAGATCAATCTTCTAAAAATGACAAACTCTAACTGTATCCTGGAAAGAGAGGAGCCTAAATACTGTAGGCAATTAACAAAGCTAAGATCGGTTTATAATATAGAAGGGATAAATTTTCAACTCACAATCATCCTATAAAATGCTTCTTCATCTTTATTTCAGGAAGAGTAAACATAGGAGGAGATGGAAAACAATTTGACCATGGAACCTAAAGTTAAAAAATCATTTTATCTATTTCGATAAGGAAAACAGTCATTTACCAATTAACAGGTGATATTTTACTGCTGATTGGGGTTACCTAAATTAGAAAAATAGTAGTCAGCAGGAGACAGGAAAAAAAGACACTGGAAGATTAGCATGAGATTTTGATCATTGCAAACTTCACTGTACGAGCAACTGATGCATCAGAGTCGGGAAAATGGCAATGTTCCTAAGTAGGCCTCTCTATGATCCCTCCTAAACAAAGTCCTGTCCTTTTAAACATGGTAAAAAGAAGACAATAGAAGGGTTATGCTTTTTTACAAAATCAGCACAGTGGACCTGTACTCCACCCTGCACAGTGGAAAATGGACAGTGAGCTATTCTGCAATGTGCCACTATGACTGAAAGACATTCAGGTGAAAGGAACAAAAAACATAAATGGCAGTGCCACTAACCAGAGTAACACTATTAGCAGAAGCCATAACTTCCATTTGCTACCTACTGCTGCTTTGGGTAATCATCATCAAACTGTTCTCCATAGTGATCACCACCATCACTCTTGCCATTATCAGTGTCAAAATTATTGTATTTAGCAGATTCTGCCTCTTCTTTTTCCCTATTCCATTGCTCTATCTTTGCCCTCCTCTCAGCACTGCCGTCCCTGTCTTCCCTACGCGTACTACTGCCATGATTCCTCCCAGATCCTGCCTCTTCCCTTTCCCTGTTCCATTGCTCAATCTTTGCTCTTCTCTCCTCACTTCCTTCCCTAATTGGACTTCTATTTCTCCTACCCCCGGGACTTCTGCTGTGTCCACTCCTTCGTCCAGGACTTCTGCTCCTAGGTCTCCTTCCTCTATCATTGTAGCGGTGATCACCTCCTCCACCTCCTCTTCTACCAAAACCACGGCCTCCAGGTGGACGCTCATCATAATTGCGATGACCACGTGGGCTTCGGCTTCTACTGTGACTGCGTCTGCGCCTGCTCTTAAATAAGTGCTTTCTCAGCTCCCTTCAACAAAAAACAAATGCATCAGCCACCAAACACCAAGACTAGCAAGGTCAAAGGCACAGAGAGTTGTGAATCTCTGCGCACGCGCGTGTGTGTGTGTGTGAGAGAGAGATGGCGAGATACTAACCTGCTTATCTTTTTCAGATGCATGAAGTTGCAATAGCCACCTCGGTTACATACATTTTCCTCATACTGCCTACAAGTGGCTTCCCGAAAATCAGTCACTGGGGAGAAGTCAACAATGATTGGACGTCCTGAATATCCAATTTTCATGATGGTCAGTCGTAGAGTACAACATTTCAGTCCCAAAAATAGATTATATAACATAAGAATTTTATTTGTTCCCTTCCTTTAATAAATAATAGCACCAACTTTGAAATAAACGATGCTCCCTGATAAATTCAAATATTACAACATCCAAAACCAAAAATTCCTCCAATACTTTTGAGAATATTATCATTTGGATTATAGATGATCTAAAGCCTGAAATATATGTGCATACCATCTTTTCTCACTATGCGAATCTTACTACTTGCTAAAACCTACTATAACCATGTGCAATCGACATCAAAGTATTATTCTAATCTCTTCAGAAATTGAAGGCAGAGGGAACAACAGCAATAACTATAAAAAGTTGAGTATCAAGTGGGATCTGTCCAGTAGAGATACTACTAAAATAATTCATCTGTACCACAGTATGGGTCAACTGCGTAGCACTTTGTTTTATTCATTTTCAGAAATGAAACTGAGATAAAAATAACCAAAAACCATCGATATTGATCTGGCATAGGATACACACTGATTTCCTCAAATTATTTTCACATAAACAACAAAAGTCTACCTGAAAAACCATACAAGTCCTAACCGCTAATGCAATAAAAAAACACATCATCAACCAAAATGAGTAGAACTAGCCTGCGTAGAATCTTCCAGTAAGATTCTGAAGAGCACTTGCAGCATGATCTTCCTCTCTGAACTGGACATAAACGTTACCAACCTACAATAAGATCACTCGGGTGGTCAGATGAAAGCAAATCAGAATAGCGAAGTTCATATCAGCAAAGTGGACGTACCATATGGTCAGCTAAATTGTCACAGATGTTAAGGTTTTCGATCTCTCCATATTTACTAAGCTCTTCAAACAGATCTTCATAGAAGTCCTGCACGTTCAATGGTGATCACAAATATTTCAAACCCACCATATTCAACTCTTAATGTTTAGTGTCAAATCTTAAGAAGTTGAATACACTTCTGAACTTTAAAGGACTACGACTACTATCCCCCAAACATGCAACCCCGGGGGAGGGGGCGGCGCTTTCAATCTAAAACTAAAGCAACCTTACTCATTAATCAGAAAGTATAGGTTATAACAACAAATCCACACCGATACATGGTCATGCAAAAAAAAAGATAATGGAGAAAGCCAATAAGACACTTTTAACACGACAGATAACAGTTAGACAATTCATCCATCAATATGTACAAAAGTAAGACACAAAATCATACACACATAAGTGTCCACACGCATACATATATGTTTTTTTCTTTTTTGAATTTTGGTGTCCGAGGCAGCTTTTGCTTCATTCACCTGCTACAGTTCACAAGTACAGGTTTTGTGCATCCATGTGGACACATACACACACAGAGATATCTAACAAACACAAACACTACACCTAAGTCCCAAACAAGTTGAGGTCGGCTATATGAATTCTCAATTTAAGCTAAATTCATATCGTACACGTGTATGTGACCATAGGGGGGGATCTTCCAATCTAAAACTAAAGTAACCTTACTTATTAATCAGAAAGTATAGGTTATAACAACAAATCAACACGATATGTTATATATTCAGCGATACATGGTCATGCAAAAAAAAAAAGATAATGGAGAAAAGCCAATAAAGCACTTTTAACACGATGGATAACAGTTAGACAACTCACCCATCAATACGTATAAAACCAGTAAGACACTATCATACACACATAAGCGTCCACACTCATACATATATGTTTTTTTCTTCTTTTGAGTACAGGTTTTGCGCATCCCCCTGCCCACCAAGGACAGTAGATGAGCAGATTCAAACCTCCTTAGATTCCCATGATCCATGTGGACACATACACACACAGATGTCTAACAAAACAAGCACTACACCTAAGTCCCAAACAAGTTGAGGTCGGCTATATGAAATCTCAATTCTCAATTTAAGCTCAATTCATATCGTACACGTGTATGTGTCCATACAAAATAAAAACAAAACAAATAATTATGCATCCATACATACACAACCAGTAAGACACTGTATAAACACACAGAGAGATATACATATATACATATAGAGAGAGATACCTCGAAGTGGCGCTGGATCTGGCGAGGGTCAAGGGGCTGGCCTTGAGGGTCAACACCAGGAGTAATCATATCAGGGCGCTGGTACATATTAGACAGCACTAAGGTAGGGCTGATGCTAGGCTTGGTGTGAAGCCTAGAGCAGCGGTCACCATGCCGACACGCACCGATCTTAAAGTAGAAAGGGCAATTGACCCTATCTTTCTCAGTACCGAATATAGAAGCCAAGTGCTCCGCCATGGTGAATTACAAAACTCTTTTGCCTTCGTCTTCTTCTCCACCACCGCCCTTTTCTCTCTTACGGTTTTTGGATTTGGTGAAAGCTAGGGTTTCTGATTTCGGCTATGTGAGGGTTTTTTTATGTGGATTTGGGACACAATGGTATATTTGTAATTATCCCAAAAGCACATTTCCTTGTTGCAACATATGAATATTTTTATTTTTATTTTTTTTATTTTTATTTTGTAATAGAAGACTTTTATTTAAGTAACTAGTAGTGGTACTGCGGTTTATATTAAAAAAATATTAATTAATTTATTATAATCATGCTTGTTTAATCTTATTATATTGTATTTCAATTGTCATCTTTTTGTAAATATGATATACCCAATAATAAAATCTCTATTAGTCAAAGATATTTATATACTCTCTGAATAACTTTTTTGTTCTATATTTTTATTTATTATATTAGTCTTGTAATATATGAGAAGATATATAATTCATTATTGTTGAGATATTTTTTATTTCAAATTTTATTTTGTTGTTCTTAATAATATTATCTATATTTTAATGAATAAAATCTCTATTAAACTAATGTGACTTATACAGGCAGTGCATCGAATAACTTTTTTGTTATGTATTTTTCTTTATTATATCATACAATGTTTAATATTATTACATTTCTAATAGAAAGTTTTATTAGCATATTACTTTATGTAATATTTTTCTCTAAAAAAGTTATTTCTTTATTTTTGTTTTTTTATTTTAAACTAATTTTAAAACTCCAATTTAACACTATTTCCCAATTTGAATTGGTAATTTATTATTTTTTTAATTTCATTTTTATTTTAAAAATATTTTAAAACTCCAACTTGAAATTACTCCTAAATTTGAATAGGTAGTTTTTCTTCTCTTTTTCGTTTTTTTATAGATAAATTTGTTTTTTTACTTTTATTTTAAAATAACTTTAAAACTCCAACTTGAAACTACTCTCATCCAATTAATGAGTAGTTATTTTTTAAATAGTTATATTTTTCTTCTTATATATTGTAATATATATGTATATATATATATATATGGTAGTTTTTAAATTTTTTTATTATTTTTGTGTTTATATATATTTAAATTCAAAAACAATAATCAATAACTAATCTATAACTAATTATGTCATGTGGTTGTTTTTAGGCTGTCGCTTGGCTTAAGGATGGGTTTTTTCCTCTCCTCTTAATAATATATAGATATATAGATAGATAAATATTTGAATTGGTATTGTTTTGTTTATTTGTTTCATTTTTTATTTTAAAATTATTTTATAACTCCAACTTGAAACTACTCCGTGATTTTCTATTTTTTCGTTTTGTTATTATAGATAATTTGTTTTTTTATTTTTTTATTTTAAAATAATTTAAAAACTCCAACTTGAAACGATTCCCACCCAATTTGAATGAATATTTTTTTTACATATTTTTTTTTATTATAGTTAATTATAAGACATTTATTTTTCTTCTCTTTTTTCATATTTTTATGATAGATAATTTGTTTTTTTGCTTTTTTGTTTTAAAATAATTAAAAAACTTCAACTTGAAACTACTCGCACCTAATTTGAATGAATATTTATTTTTTCACATATTTATATTTTCTTTTTTTATTATAGTAATTATAAGACATCTATATATATATATATATATATATATAGAGAGAGAGAGAGAGAGAGAAAGAAAAAGAAAGAGAGAGAGAGAGAGAGAAAAAGATGGTATTTTTTATTTTTATTTATTTTCTTTTTTATTAAATATTTAAATTTAAAAATAATAACCAATAACTAAATAACCAATTATGTCATGTGGATGTTTTTTAGGCTATCACTTGGCTTAAAGAGAAGGCTTTTTCCTCTCCTTTTAATAATATATAGATTACTTACAAAGGAAGGCTAGACTAGGCAATATAGTATTTAGAGCCTGTTTGGATTGATTTGTTTTAAGTATTTTTAAGCTAAAATGGCTTTTTAAGTCATTTTGTAATGTTTAGATAAAGTAAAAAAGTGCTTTTAAGCACTTGTTTGTAAGCTAAAATGACAAAAACAAGTCAAAAGCTAAAAGTTAGAATTCCTAACTTATGGCTTAAAAGCTATTTTGACTTAAAAATCATTTAAAACAAGCTCGTCCAAACGGCTCTTTCAAAATCACAAATAACAAAAGCGGGGGAAATAGGATAGACAAATAAACTTCCAAAAAGATTCTAAGTTATATATATTCTTCACTTATTAGCTTCTCTAGACACGTGCTTTAAGGTTGGATTACCTATATCAGATAATATGGACATGCAATCATCAACCAAATTTTGATAATTGCCCTTAATAAATATGTTTTGTTAATTATTGACGATTAGTTTTGATGTAGTAATTTTTCTCTTAAGGCGAGTTTGACTCCATGGAGTAGAGTAGGGCTGGGCATATATCGGGTAAAATTGATAGCCCGAACCAAAATACTTATTGGGTTATGGGTATTGGGTTATTTGGTTAACAATTCGGTAACAGTTTAATGCTATTGTACTATTGAGTTATCGGTTTAGGTCTCAGTTTGCCCAATTTTAATATCTGTTTAACCAACAACCTAATAAATATTATAAAAATATAATTTTACTCTTAGTTATATAAATTTTTCAGTTCTAGCCCAATTTTATTAATTGTTTAACCAATAATCTAATAAATATTATAAAAATATATTTTACCCCTTAGTTATATAAGTTTTTCAGTTCTACCAATGCAACCCTCCCAAATTGCAATTCAACATATAGAAAAACAATGTTGTAATGTTTATCATATTCTTTGAGAGGGTTCAAAAAAGTTTATCATATTCTTTATGCAATATATATTATCCTTCATTACTTCTTCCCTCTAGAATCTAGATTGAGCTATCTTATCTGGAAAATCGATAATGATCGATAATCAGTAGTTGATATCTTATATGTTCGGTTATCTATTTAGGTTGTTCAACAATAACCTAAATATGCATTCTTTTCCAAATTTTGCACATTAAATAGGCACAACTAATTGAGGATCCTATCAATTAACTACAACAAGAACGAAGTTGAACAAATAGAGATTAACTAACAATTTGTATTCACATAAGTGAGAAGTTCATCAACCAATAGGTTCCATCGCAACCTTAGATAGGAATTTAGCTCATAATTATGAAAGCAAAAGATAGAATAGATTTCATAATGAAAATTCAAAAGAGAAGTAAGAGATATGTTTAGAGAATTCTCTCGCACTAGTTTCCTTGCAAAAGTACTCAATAATACAAAACTTGCCTCCTTTGGGCGAATCCTAAGGTTTTATAGAGGGTTCATAAAAATCTCGTTTTACACTTTAGTCCCCAAACTTTCCCGCCTGTCATCGCGGTTCTACCGCAATCGCGGTCGAACCGCGGTGAAACACCCTCTCTGAATCTTTATTTTTCAATAGTCTTCAACCACTACGGTTTCACCGCGGTCGCGGTGGAACCGCGGTGAAACGTGTTCTCTAAATCTCAAGGGCTGTCATGCGTGGAATTGGGTGATTTTTGCATAAATGGCCTTTTTCATCTCCTTTTGACTCCAAAATTGCTCTTTAGCCTTCTTCAACCATTTTGTACCTACAACACACGAAAAACACTAATAAGAGCATTTTATCATCATATATATTATCAAAACAACATTAAAGTGTGATTATTTAGGGTATGAATATAGTAAAATTCACCTAATATCAACCTACCTGCATACGACGATTCAATTCCTCCAATTTAGCAAGAGCTTTGGCTTTCTGTTGTTTACTTCGTTCTTCCTATGCCATTAATTTAATAGTCCTAATTCTCAAACAATATCAAATGTTATAATCTATTGCAACATTTCTTATTTTTATCACAATAACTGCTCAGAAGATTTTGTAGAAGTTTAAGTAGTTTTAGATTTGTGAAAACAGAAAATAATGCATCTACAAGCAGAATAAAAATAATCTATAATTCATCTACAAAATAACTACAAACTGGGTATATTGAATTTTAATATCCCAATTCCCATTCGATTGTAGTTTAATTAGGATTTTCAACATAAATTGCGTTCTTACACAAGATTTATAGAAGTTTTAGTCATTTTTGATTTGTGAAAACAGAAAACAAGGCATCTACAATTAGAATACAAATAATCTATAATTTATCTACAAAATATCTATAAACTGGGTACATTGAATTTTTATATCCCAATTCCCATTCAATTGTAGCATAATTATGATTTTTGAAATAATTGCGTTTTTAAAAAGTTTTGTAGAAGTTTTAGCCATTTTTTATTTGCGAAAATAGAAAATAAGGCATCTACAATTTTCTGCAATATGTCTTCTTCTTCCCCTTCTTCACCAAAACCCCTTAAAATTGAGATATAAACTCCAAACTATTTTTCCGATTATTTTCAACTACACCCAATCCAAACAAATAATGATTTTTGAAAACTCAAATTTGAATTAAAAGCTTTCAAGCTTTTTAATGGGTGTCAATGGTGGAAAATATCTGGAAGAATATTTACTTCCATAATTGTAGCACGCCTAAATAGGAATATCTGGAAGAATATTTAGTTCCAGATTTGTAGCGCGCCTAATTAGGAAGGAATCAGCTCCTAATAATTGATATTTAATGAATGGTATATATTTTGTAGAATAACTATGAACATGGCGGGTAAATATAAAACTATGTACATTTTTTATAATAAGGTTTCATATATGGTATATGAAGGAAAAAGTCTCTTTTGTTAATGGGTTAACCGATAACCCAATAAGAATTAATAAAATTATGACTTTACCCTTAAGTATATACAAATGCTAGGGCTTCAGTTCATTCTCTCATATTCGTTCTCAACCGAATTCTTCAGTTGCTTCTTCTTCATTCTTCATAGACCTTATTAGTTACTCCTAGTGTAAGTTTTTAGTATATTATATGTGAATTCTTCTCTTTTTTGCTTAACGTGAATTGTCTTCTCTTTTTTGCGTAACTCTAGATTGAGTTATCTTATCGGGTAAACCGATAATGATCGGTAACAAATACCCGATAACCGATATCTTATCGATTCAGTTATCAGTTTATCAAATTTGTAAACCGATGACCGATATGCGTAGCCTATAATATTCATAACCGAACCGAACCAACCGATACCTCCCCCTACCACAAAGATGCTCTCTGGTGTGGTTTTAGCTCGTCACATTCGGGGAAGGATGCAGTGCCGACGGGTTCAATTGAACCCACAACTTTCAACACAGAGTAGATATGAACTCATAACTTTAAAAATATTATGGGTTCAGTGCTAAAAACTTTAAAAGTTAAACCCATAAAGTTTAAATCCTGATTCCACTGCATGTCACCTTTACTGAAAATTCTCTAATCTAGTGAAAGGTTTTTTGTTAGATTGAATTCAACCATAATTTCAAACATCAACTAATTTCGGATAATTCTATCTGCCAAAAATTTAGTACATAGAAGAAATCGCCTTATGTTGTTTCGTTGTCAATGCTGAGATTTGAACTACCTATTTCATTGACCGTCATGCCACATTCTTAGGTGCGCTCAGCTTATTGTGAAGTTACGTTGCATTTACACCACATGCTCTACCTACAAGATAAAACAGTCATCTGCTAAACTCCAATGGCCATGTATGTGATTTTTTCCTTTTTGGTCAAGGAGGGAATATTGAGTCTTTCGGAAATAGCCTCTCTATTCTTTCGGGGCAAAGATAAGGTCTGCGTACACACTATCTTCCCCAAACCCCACTTGTGGGATTTTACTGGGTTGTTGTTGTTGTTCAAGGAGGGGAATAGGTTGCCCTAGTCAGCCCAAAGCAAAAAATGAAATTGGACAAATTTGGGTCTAACCAAGCAGGCCGAAGCCCAAGAAAGATAGAAAAACTTTGAAATAGGGTCAACACCAATTAATTTTTCAGGTTGGCTACCAAATATTGGAAAACTTGCCTAGGAAAATTATTAACTTAGTTCTCTGACCAGGGAAAATACTGGTTAATGTTCTTAATATAAGCCTAATCCTATACATTTTTCACTTAATGGTACCAGTTGAGAATAATGCAGTTACTATGCTAAAGAGAAAATCCTACTTACTGAAGGAAAGACTAAAGTATCAAACTTTTTTTGAACTGGCTAGAATCAGACAGTATCTTAATACCCAGTGCTAAGCCAACATATCTTACATACTACTCATCAATGAATTCAAGTCCTAAGCTCATGTTTGGGCAGCAATGAGAAGATGGAAAATAAGAAACTTCATATTCAAACTAAGCCAATTGACCGTCAACCTAATATAACAACAACAAATTGACCGTCAACCTAATATAACAACAACAAATTGACCATCAACCTAATATAACAACAACAACAAACCCAGTAGTACCATCAACCTGATAAACTACAAATAAAATAAACTATGACACCACTTCCAAAGTATGCTGTTCTATGTTCTTATGGATAATGAGGTACATGCGTTAGTGCCTTGCCTTACACAGAAGAGAACTCATGGGCAATGAGGCGCATGCGTTAGTGTCAGCGCAACTTAGGCGATGCGAAGCACCCTTCTTGAGCTTTTCTAAGCTTCGAGGCTTAAGCGCCTTAAATGAGCCTTTGACAACTCTGATCAAAAGAAAACGGTGTCTTGCCTGCTTGCATCATTTCTGTATAAACAAGTTATGGACATCTTCATCAACTTCAAATCAAGAAAGGTAAACTACTACTCTTTCACCACTAATGTCCTACCTACTTTAGACATCATTTTCACCAAAAAGCAAGACTCCAATGGCCGGCCTATACACAGAATGTATATCTACAAATATACTCCCATCACTAAATCTCCAAAATCATTCTATATTAGTTTGTCTTATATAGTGCAATGAAACCGGAACATTGGAGTAACAATAAAATTGTCTTTATGTAACCTATAGATCAAAGCTTCCATCTATGAAAGCAATTGCATTAAGATAGGTTGTCTACGTTACACCCTTGGGATGCAACCCTTTCTTGAATTCTGCGAGAATACGGGATACTTTTGTGCACCGGGTGCAAAGTTCGTCTTTTCCACTCAAAAGTTGGTTTAGACCAACAAAGGTGTTTTACCAACCCAAATTAAGTGGACTGATTAAATACAGATGCAATTCATGAAACAACACTTTCGCTATCAAATTGTTTCAGTTAAACACAAAAGACCAAACAAAAATAGAAAAGAAACAAGACCAAAAGAATGACAAAGTCTTCTTGAATCGCAATTTGGGCAGCATTGTTAGGATTAACAAGATAAAGCCATACAAGACAGATATGCCGACTAAAGATTCCAAATATATCTTTTTTTGTTTAGAAAAAAGGGAATAATAACAATGGTTCAAACCTATGTTGCTCGGACTCTCCGAAAATTTCGGAGGGTGCGTGCCGGATCCTCCAAAAGTACTATATTTTGGAGGATCCGACACAGGTTTGGCAACATTTTGAAGAGTCCTCGCAACATTAATCCAAACTACAACAACATATCCACTGTAATCCCACGTATGTGGTCTGGGAAGGATAGTGAGTATGCAACCTTACTCGTAGAAAGGTTGTATTCGATGCATGCATAATCACACTAGAGAGAAAGAAATGCAGCAGTGAAAAGACAACTATCGAAACTAAGCTTCATAATCTCAGAAGACATTCGAATTATTCATCACAAGACTAGTAATAAAAATTTAGAAAGCAAGATTAAGCCCCATGATTATCATGAACATTCCCTCAAAATAAACAAACAAGAGCGAAAAAAAGGGAAATTAAAACCTCTAAAGGGTCTTGAGAATATCTTCAGCACTGCTAACATTAAAAGCACCACCTTCCTCCAAATTCAAAACCTTTACAACTCCATCATCCACAAGCATAGCATATCTTCTAGACCTAACACCTAATCCAATCGGCTTATCACTTAAATCAAGTTCGCACCCAATAGCCTTTGTAAACTCCAAATTCCCATCACTCAAAAGCAACACTTCATCATTAATCTTCAAATTCTCCTTCCAAGATTTCATCACAAATGCATCATTGACTGAAATGCAAGCAATTGTGTCAACCCCTTTGGACTTTAGCTCCTTCGACTTTTCCACGAAACCAGGAAGGTGTTTTTGTGAACATGTTGGTGTAAATGCACCTGGGACAGCAAAAAGGACAACTTTTTTCCCGTTTGTGAGGTCTAAGATTGAAATGGTTTTGAGTTCATCGGATGAATCGAAGTAGGAAAGTACTGAATTGGGGAGTTTGTCACCAACAGAAATTGTGGCGGAGATTCTGGGAGTGGCGGCGCATTTGAGGGGTTGTACGTTGCACCTTGAGAGTTGTACCTTTAGTGGAACTAGCGACAAAGAAGAGAGAGTGGGTTTTGGGGAAAGAGGAAAAAGGGGTTTTGGGGTTGTGGAGGATTGGTGGAGCTTTGGGAGAGTGAAAATGGCGGCTGAAGTGGCAGCCATCGTTGGAGGAAAATGAAAAGATTTAATACTAGTAGAAGATATGCGCTAAGGGGAAGTCGTTGGTTCTGAGGGTTTTGTAGCCTTTTAAAACAATTTTTGTGATATCGACGGAACAAACTTGGAAGGGTCAATTTGGTAAGGGGCCAAAGATTTTTAGGCCAGTTGACATTTTCATTCTTGATCCCATCGAATATATTAGAGAAAATGATGAAAGTGGTCCCTTATGTTTGGGTTAGGTTCAAAGTAGTCCTGCAATATGCTTGAAAGCAAAGTTACGATACTTCTTTTATTATTAATTAATAATTGGCATTCTATCTGCCTAATTTCGTAATACATGGCCATGTCCCTGACCTGAAACTAATGCAGTCAGTTACTTGCTTTGCCTTTTCTTTCGATGTGAGTAGTTTTGGTATCGGTATTGGGGTGGTGGTCTAATTTCTATTATATAGAAATGAGAAGATGGTCGACCAATGGCAGAAGAGTCATTTCACTCAACCATAAAAGTGTTACCTATTATGGTACTTTTCAGCCACCGCCTCTCTTTTTTGTTTCTTACCTACTTCTCAGTTCTACTAGCTAAACTCAAGAACAATGGTGAACTTCTCATTAGGGGTTTGGAAAATGAATTTTCGGCTAAATCTTAGCTCATTTTCCCCTCAATCTATCAAATTCTCCATCCTTATTCTATTTCAACACCAAGTCTAGAAGCCTCGCTCTTTCAAAAATAATTTTGCTCTATTCATCTTTAATCTGTTATGGTTTCAATTTACTGGTACAATTCTTGCTCAAATCTTCTTCTTATTTTCCTCTCTGCAATCTTCTTTTCTTTCTTTTATTTGTTAAGATCTCTTAATAGTTACCAATTTCATGAAGGAATTTTCTTGACTATTGTTTTATAGAGTCAGAACAAACTATCAGCATCTATGTTTTTTTTTAATGATGGAAGGAGTTTTAATTTAACTATTTGGACTTATAGTTAGCACTGCTGTATATATTTATGATGACTTACAGTTAAGTGTTCCCTATTTGAAACTTTTTTCCTTTTTTTTTGTTCCAGTTCTATTTATTTATTTGCACCGCTAATTGCAATAGAAATTTTTGATGTTTATTCTAGAGTTATATGTGCATTTAGCTCTTTTCTTAACTGATTGTATTTATGCGTGTTTTATTTTGAATATCTTGTGCCAAATTTCCTGACTCTGTCCAGACGACCTCATAGATGTTCTTTGAGAGGTCATAATATTTTAGAAATCTGAGTGGTCTACAATGAGGTATTGTTCTTGAGATTTTTCCCTTTCATCCTTCGTACTCCATCACCACTAGCCTCAATGGAAAAATTAAAATTTATTAGAACAGTTGTAGTATTTGTTAAGCCTTTGGCTCTTTTTTAAACTGAGTTTACACATGCTTATGCTCATTGACCATTTTATGGCAATTTGTTAGCAATCAGTGGTACTAAAGGAACTCAATGGGAATAGAAAAAGGCTTTGTGAACTAAACTCTCAAAGGTCAGTCATTCATTTATGATCTGTCAAGTATTCTTATTGCTTTTTATGGTAACGTCTTCTTTGTTTTCCTGAGTAGAGATTAATATTTTTTGACTATATCATTTTGTGGCATATTATAGTTGATAAATTTATTACACTACATAATAATGTGAACTAAAATGGATATTATTTTGCTCAATCCAAATATTTCAAAGTTCAATCAATTCTCTAAGAATAAGGTTATACTCTTTGAATTGATTTTTTACTGAGGATGGAGGAATTAATTACTTAAATAGTCAGCTAAATTATCAAAATAATGTAGCAAAATCACTTTTATTATTTTTTATATTGTGCTTGTTCCCTAAAAAATACGGCAATAGAATAGTTGTGAATTTCTAATCCTTATATATGTCAATAACTAACTGACCGTACGGAATATGACAAGATGATTAAAGAAGCTAAAATGTACTGCACCAAAGTTTTATGAAGTCTTATTTGAAAATGAATTTGTTGGATCATAAAAAGAATTCTTACGTATCATCGCATATATGCTCTATATCATTAATCTCAGAGGCCAAAGTTAAAATTAGAATGATGAAATTACATAATGAATTTTGATTTGGCACCGGGTGTCCGAGTCTCTTCGAGGCCCGACTAATCCCGGGGGTGCACAGGCCCTCGGCAAGGAGTTTCCCGCAAGTGCACCACGGTTAATTCAGGTTTTACCCAGTTCGATGGCCCTCAGAAATTGTTTGCACCCGGTGGGTTTCGAACTTGAGACCTTGAAAGGGAGCAAACCCCAAGGCTCAAGTCAATTGTCACTAGGCCAACCCCTGAGGGTTACATAATGAATTTTGGTATAAAAGAAACTAACATGTACTTCTTTTGAGCTTGAAATTCACAAGAGCTAAACTTGACGATCACACATGATAAACAAAATAAGGTCCTCGAGAATTCTAGGAGTTATCAAATATTGATTAGCAAAATTGTTTAAAGTCATAGGTTACAATTATTAATTTGGATATTAGATTATTACATAGTGTATGATAATTGACATGAGGTTATTTTTCTATGTTCATTTTAGTTGAAGAGATGTAGTAGTGCAAGAGATATATTTATTTTTTCATCTTCTCCTGTGGCCTATCAAAAAGATGGAAGCTCTCTTACTTGAGAAGTTCAAAAAGAATCTGGAATGAGACCATGAGACCATCAACGTTAAATATTTTTTCATTTTAACTCATGCTTATTAACCATTGATGTTGGTTTAAACTCGCTACACAGAGTTGATATTTAATAATAAATTGATGTTTAAGTAAAAAATTGGCTTTTGTTAGTTGTTTGGTTGTCTTAATTCTCAAGTAATGGATATATAAAGTCAAATAGTTCTCCATAAAGCAATGTTTCAGTTATGTCTACTTGAAAGTAGTTTTAAATATGCAAACTTGTGTCTAGCAGATTCTACACCTTTGCTGCAGCTCTTAGAGAAACCAAAGACCATCCATTACTAATGCTACATTCTTTAGAACGTTCATGTTTTCTTGCTACTATCAACTTTAGATTTTATTATAATAATAATAATAATAATAATAATAATAATTATTATTATTATTATTAATGTAGGGTTTATTATTCCTGTATTAGGTAGACAAATTATAGATTAGTTTCACAAGCTATTAGTGATTCCAGGAGATAACTCAGCTATCATAGATATGTCAAACCCAAAGTTATATTCCTTCTGCTTCTGGAAGGCGAAAACGAATGCATTTCTAAGGCAAGGACTAAGCAATCTTTTTGATCTATGTTAATGGCCATTGAATGTATTTAGTCATTTTATCTTTTTTATCTGATAATAATATACTATTTGAACTGAAGTTCTCAATATTTAAACTGAATCGATTACAAGCTCAAATATTTGCATATTGATTGCTGACTTTTTTCATCTCAATGTTACTTAGCTTCTAATTTTACTGCAGATAAGTAGAGCAGTTTGTGCATAAAAAATTATCTTTTTTCCTTTTTCTTTTTGATGATTTATCATTTAGTTATTCACTCCCTTGTATATTATTATTATTATTATTATTATTATTATTATTATTATTATTATTTAGAAGTGGCAGTTTAAGTATTCAAACATTGCATTCTTGAGTTGTACAAAAGGCATTGTGACTTGTACTACATATTTGGGCCTACCTTATTCGTGAACTAACGTGTGGTATGCACCTTTTATTTTACCAAACCACATATATTTTACTATTTCAGATACTTAAACAATAGTATATTATTTTCCATTTCTTCACTCTTATAATTTTTTAAAAATATTTTTCAGATACATAGTAATTGCCTACAATTTTCATCTCTAATCCCACTCTTTCGTTGCTCTCTCCAATTTTTCAATTCTTTGGGTGAGTTTTTAAATTCCTCTGTTTTTTTTATCTACATGTTCAAGTTTCCTCCTCTTTCTATTTTTCATTATCTCAGGGAAGTTTTCCAAAATAAATAGTATCATATTACCGAAAAGATAAAGTATCGACTTCTTAAGGCCATACCAATAATATGTCAAGTTGTGAATAGAATGGTCGAAGAGATGGGTTATGCAGTAAGCTTGTTATTTATTAGTACTATCTTACAAGTATATGTGCTTTCTATTTTAGTTTAGTCTGACAGTTAGCTACTACCTTAAAGTTAAAAAATATCTGGATTACCAAAAAGAGTGTGAAGTTCAGTTAAAGCTTCCTAACTTTATGCATGTAGCTTATTTGCTTATTGTGACATGTGATACTAAGTTGTGTCTCCTATCACGATATTTGTATTCTGTAACGATCTTAAGCTGAAAAAAGTAATTTTGGACCTGTGGTAGTTTTAATCATCTACTAATATTTTTCTCCAACATCCAGGAGTAATAGTGATAAATGTACATAGATGATACTCTTATGTAATACAACTAAGAGTTAAGATTGTAAATATAATGAAATGAAGTATATATAACGTGCAGTAAAATGTTCCTTTTGCTGCTAAACTGTGCTTTTGGAGCTTTTATATAGTTCAGAAAAATCAGTTTGGTAATTATTATAGCTTCTCCTATTGTTGGTGTTGTTACTGCTGGACAGCAACATTTATACAAATTAATTCGGATGATCAATTCTCATAAGAAGGGTTGTGATGTGTGAATTAAGAATTTTCACTTCAAAATAACCAAGTACCTGACATGTCACACGTGTTAATTTATGTTAGTTATCTTGTTTTTATTTTTTTTCTATGATTCCATTCTTCTCCACTGTCGTTTCAACCAAACTGGTGGAAGTCTCTCAAAGTCAAGACAGGCCAACCCAGTAAGAAAGCCACCTCTCATCATCCACAATTTTTTATGCTTCTGAATAAAGGCAAATTTAAGTAGCTAATAGCATCCCTATATTTCATTAAGCTGAAAATTTTAAAATCTAAGCTTATATATGACATGTATAGGCGGGTAGTGTTAGAAATTATTTAAGTTAGAAATGCTGTTGAACTTTTGTTTTTCGATTCATAACCTTTTTAACTCCATGGACCTGGTTTGTATAATTAACATGGTAAATGAAAAAGGATTTTTGAATTTATTATTCTACTGTTGAATAGTTTTCTACATTCTCCTCAGGTATCATATTTCATTATCTATATTACTTCATACGTCCCCTTTCACATGGTATTTTGCTAAATTTTTTCCCTTTAAACATACGCAGTAATTTTCTACTTCAACTACGTCATGGTACAGGTCCTAATTCTCATTCTGTTGTGTATCTGAAGACTAAGGAGAAGCACTACTACAACTACATCTTCTTTTCCATTTGTAGTTGGTGGATAGGTGCTTAGTTAAAATAATGAAAGGACCAGATAAGCATTCTGTGTGTCTTATATTTTTCTTTTAAAATGAGAGTTGAGATTTTCTTATTGTTCCTCGAGAGGTTTCATTTGTAAGACTAAATAGTGCTAACATGATCTTTTTTCCTTTTATATTTAATCAAGCTGCTTACATGAATTTTGAATTTTTTATTTTTTCTGAAGTGCTTAAATACTACATTACACCCTTAAATGGTACGAGTTTCCTGGTACTATTGTTTATCACATGTACAGTTCATTATCGATTAATATATACTAATATGTTGGGCCCGTGCATAGCACGGGCTTCCGTGTCTAGTAGTGACTAGACGGTGGTACTACAATAGTTTAGAGCACAGAGATGACGGTATTGTAATGGTCAGAATCGGACTTAGGAAATCAGGCGTGGGATGGTCGTTAAGTGGGAAGACGATATTTTGATTTGGGCACCAAAGTTGAGGTCAATTGAAGCCCAACAACGAGCAGTCGCTAAGTAAGTCGTTGAAGCTCGAGATCGAATAGCAAGGAGTAGGAATAACGGCTAGTGTAGTGTTGGGTTTATTATTTCTTTTTAGGATTTTAAGAGAACATCCCTTATAACATAGAAGGAGAGAGACAAGAGAGGCACGTGAGATTCATTCTGGAAAAATCTATTGTAAGAAGTTGACCCTTGAGAGAAAATACAAACTTCACATTTTCATAGTGATTGATTTTATCAATTATTCTTCTATTTCACTCACACGATCCACAAAAGCATTGTTCAAACTCTTGTTTACTACCATATTTTGTTGTTAGAGGAAGAATCTTCCACATTATTTAATATTTGGGTGAAGTATTCTTCCTTTTTACATTAATTACTATTTTTCAGATTTATTGCATGCCCTCGTTCCCTCATTTACTCACGAAAATATCATTAAATATCTTTTTAGCTTTTAATAATTTTGAATACAGTTTTCAGGTTATTATTACTCATCAATCTTGGGTCTAGGACTTATTATATTTAACTATAATTTTCCTATTATCGTTTAGTTTAACAAAAACGTTAAGTGTCAAACAAGTGTATTAGGTGATTTTGAATATATATATATATGTATATATATATATATATATATATATATATATATATATATATATATATATATATATATATATATATATATATATATATATATATATATATATATATATATATATATATGTATATAAACATCTGAAAAAAATCAATTGAAATAAAAGAAATCAGTAAAAAAATACCTCGCTGGTCACATAAATTAATCACCGAACTAGAACAACAATCAGGCGACTATCAAGAGGGTGTACCACTGGATCATCAAATTCGGTCAAGAAAAGTCAAACGTGTATATATTATACAGTGTCACAATAATATTTTTCAGCTCGATTTCAACTTTGGATTATGAATTCTAGCCAATCTAAAATAGGAAATGGGGAAAGAAGAAGAGAGAGCTCTCAGGACAATATACTTAAACCATGTTTGGAAAACTACGGAGGAATTGAGTGTATGTAATTATACTCTCAAATTCTCAAGGGGAAGAGAGGGGGGTGTAACGATCCGATCAGTCGTTTTGAGCCCTAGCGCGCCGCTTAGTAGTTCGAGCCCATGAGCAACTTCAATTCAGGTATTATGACTTGTACGCATAGTCGAAATTAAATTTCGGGAAGTTCGGAGTTGACTTGGAGAGGAAATTCTCATTTAAGAAGCAATAAGTTGAAGGAATTAGCTAAGATCGGATTTTTGAGTAAACGACCTCGAAATGAGGATTCGAATGTTCCAACAGGTCCATATATTCGGACTTGAGCGTATGTCTGGGTCGGATTTTTGATGACTTGGGAACATTTTGGCGCCTATTGTGGAAGTTATATTTTGAAAGAAATTTTATAAGTTTGGGTTGAATTGAATTTTAGTGTTATCGATGTCCCTTTGGGATTCTGAGTATGAGAGTAGCTCCGTATGGTAATTTTGGAGTTGGAAGCGCGATCGAAAGTGAATTCGGATTCTGTGGAGCATTTTGGAGCCATTTGGCTAAGAATAGTAATTTGAAGGTTTTTGAGAGCTTTGACCGTAGGTGATTTTTTTGATATCGGGGTCAAAATCCGATTTCAGAAGTTGGAGTAGGTCCCATATGTTAAATATGACTTGCGTGCAAAATTTAAAGTCAATCGGACGTGATTTGTTAGGTAGAAACATCTAAAGTAGAAGTTTGAAATTTTAAAGTTCATAAAGCTTGGATTGGAGGTTGATTCGTGATTTTTGTGTTGTTTGATATTATTTGAGCCCTCGAGCAAGTCCGTAATATATTTTGGGACTGGTTGGTATATATGATTGGATGGGATCCCGGGGGCTTGGTAGATTTTGGATGGTTAACGGATCGAAAATGACATTTTGAGAAGTGTTGAAGCTGCCACTTTTGTCATAACGGCACATGAGGTTGGTGGACCATAGGTGCAAAACCGTAGATGCGGTCCTACCATCACAGAAGCGGCCCAGGGCAGGCTGGGCCAGGAACTGTAGAAGCGGCTCCCAAGACGTAGAAGCAGCTCCGCAAATACGGCCTCAAGACCGTATAAGCGATCTTAGCTCTTTCGGCCCATTTCGGTGATGCGGCCCATTTATCGCTGATGCGAGACTGCAACGCAGATGCAGAAATGCTTGAGGCAATTAGGTTCTTTTAAATCGGGGTTTGGGTTCATTTCTACCCCGTTTTCTTTCATTGGAGCCGATTTGGATAAACTTTGAGATGCCATTTTCACCACCAAGCATGAGGCAAGTAATTTATGTTAGTTTTAAGTTAACCACATGATTTTATACGGATTTGGACATGGACATTTGTAGAAAACTTGGGGTTTGAGAGAAAATCTAAAAATTTGATATTCTTTAAATTTGACCACGATTTTGGGTATGGTATTAAGAGAAAATCATATATTTTGAGTTCATAGAGTCATGGGTAAGCTTAATCTTCACCAAATTTTGAAATCTGGGCATGTGGACCCGAGGTCATTTTTGTTAACCTTTCGATCGGGATTATGAATTGTTATAAATTCGATTAATATGAGTAGTTTATCGTATATTAATGAATTCGCATAATCATTGGCTAGTTTGTGGAGTATTTAACACCGATTCAAGTCTTCAGAATGGCGTGGAATGTCGGTTATGGATCTTCGGAGAGTCTCATTTCTAACCTTGTAAGAGGGAATTATCCCTATAGGTGAATTAACTAGCGATGTGCTCCTGTTTGTGGGGGCTACGTACACACAAGGTGACGAGAGTCCGTGCCTAGCTACTATTACGTTATTGTACGGGTAGTGTAGGACCCATAAGCATGTTGTGCTTGGAATATTTATAATGTTATTGACAGTTTGAATTGCTTAAATCCTATCGAATTGGTAAATAAATTTCTGAAAGGATTAAAATTCATTTTCTTAAATCGTTAAATGAGAATTGGCTTTTATTTGGATAATTATTTCCCGATAAATTTTTAATTGGCTGTTTAAGCATGTATTTCTATGTGTACCTATGTTGCATGAATGATTCACGAGCAGGATGATTGTTTATTTAAGTTTGACCACATCGTACCTATAATTCGCGAGCGGGGTAATGATGCATCTATGGTTCATGTCGTTCAACCATCACCAGTGCACATTTTATATTTATATTGGATCGGACCGTCCAACCTTAATATGAGTTGCGCATGCTTGTATTGCTTGCCTTGATATTTATTGATATTGGTAGCTGCTCTTCCGGCTTGAGATCTTTGTTAATTAAAGGATTTTGAACCCGCAGGCTTTTTATAAAAAAGGAACTTTTTACCTATCTAATAATTTATTTAAATCTACTGTTGTCCTTAATAAATTCGTGAGTCACTGCTTTAATAATATTATTATTTAACCATTAATAAGTGTAGAATTTGTCATCTTGTCTCTACTTCTTCGAGATTAGGCGGGATACTTACTGAGTACACGTTATTTTTGTACTCATACTGCACTTTTGTGCATTTTTATTGCACAGGCTCATGCACCTCTAGTGGCTTAGTAGGTGTAGCAGCATGGTTGACACAGAGACTAGGTGAGCAGTATTTCCTTTAGGCAACCCGCAGCTAGTATAGTCTCTCTCAAGACTCCATTTATTTTCTATCTAATTGTATTCTGGACAGCTGTTATACTTTATTCTATTTTTTTTAGAAATTCCTCGTGCACTTGTGACAGCAGGTTCTGGGATGTCTATGGGTTTATTCAGAAATATTAAAACACAATTGTTAAATGTCTCATTTTTTCTTTAGTGGAATGTATTATGTATTGATTAAACGTATAAAAGAAGTGGTTTCAAAAATATTTAAAACACGAATCTGATTAAGAATTTTGGTTGGCTTGCATGATAGCGGTGTTCGGCGCTATCACGACCCTTAGTGGATTTTGGGTCGAGACAATATGGTATCAGAGTACTAGGTTCCTAAGGTCTCATGAGTCATAAGTAAATTTAGTAGAGTCTCGCGGATCGGTATAAAGATATCTGTACTTATCCTTAGGAGGTTGTAGGACTGTTAGGAGTACTTCCCTTCTTGATTCCCTATCGTGCGATTTGATCCATGGAGGCTTATACCTTTAATTCTTTCCTATTCAATCTATTGCGACGCGAACCATTTCTTATAAATCAAGAATTGAAGAATTGTTATGGTATTACCGATGCAGTACGAGGTATTTCTCCCTGTACAGTTGTCTGAGCTATTATCGTCGCCTTGTGGAAGGATATTCTATCGTTTTAGCTCAGTAGCGATACTTCTGAGACCTCTAAGGCTAGGCACAAGTTGCCATGATGCTATAAACTATTGTCCCACAGTATTGACATAATGGTAGGACATTTGCCTACGTGTCGGGGCAGTGAATTACTTAAAGGGAGATTTACTTAGTACATAATCTAGAGATTCAGTATTTTATTCCCGGCAGGGGAAAGGCAATCTGACTAAGAATGGTTAGATGTGGATTGGTTTTCATGACCCAATTCCCAACCCACTCGTGAAGATAAGGCCAGCCAACAAAACAACAGTATCTCTTTTAATAGTTACTTAGCATAAATAAGTCTAAATCATAGATAATGTAATCATAAATGTGGAATAAACGTGATAAAATAGGGAAACCATCCCGACTCAGCCCAAAATTGGGGTATCACAAGTTACAAGCTACTACAGAGTTTACTAAAATGCTACACAGTCTAGAACTAGGAATAAATTCTAAAGATAATGTAAATACATAAGATAAGGGAGAAAACGGTGTTGTGGACGTTGACAGCTACCTCGCCACTCCTAGTCCACCTGGTCTTGAAGGAAGTCAGTGCTCAAGAACGAAATTTGCTATGCCTGTATCTGCACACATAGTGCAGGGAATAATATGAGTACTACGAACCAGTGAGTAATAAAATTAAATAACAACTGAAAGCATAAAATCTCATAAAGGCACAAATAACGCTATCTCAAGTAGTAAAATTCAGTGAAGCAGTAAACCAGTAAAATATCAAAATTCTTTTTATAAAACACTTAACGACAGATATTCTCAACAAGTAAGCAATAATTGGAAACCTTCACCTCTGGCACATTATCAAACTCTCAGTACAGTATCCCGCGGGCTCAGTGTCAGTCACATAATGTAACATTAGCCCCTCGGGCTCACTCTCAAATCACATGGGTGACCGCACTTACTGTAGGGGTGCAGACTCCGGAGAGGCTCCTACAGCCCAAGCCTCCTCATATATCGCTCTATTAAATATTAATATGAGGCCTAAAAGCCTTCTCCCAATACACTCGAGGCCTGAAAGCCTCCTCATATACTACTCGAGGCCCGAAAGCCTCCTCGCATATCACTCGAGGCTCTGAAAGCCTCATCACATATCTCAGCATATCCTCACACATGGCACTCGGCCTCAATCAGTCCAAAAATAATCATAAGCTCCTCGGGCATAGGTGAAAACAATAATGCTCAGCTCAAATAATAGTTCAAATATCAATTAAAACTCAAGGTTGAGTAAAAAATATAGTTGAGTTCATGAAACAATGTAATTCAAATGGACTGAGTTCAAATAATATTTCAAATAGTGAGGAAAACGGTGATGATAGCTGACAAGGGTTCAAACAGTCGACAATAAGCTCCAAATATGGAAATAAGCCCAAGTCATAATCAAATATGTACATGGTAAAGTATCATCCGGATTGGACCGAGTCACAATCCCCAAAAGTAAATGACCCCGCGCTCGTCATGAAGCGCGTGTCTCACCTCAGCTCTCGGCCTCACATCACTCAAGCCACCTCGTGTCATATAATTGTATCTTAGTCCCTCGGCCTCATATCACTCAGTGTATCCTCACATCTGGCCCTCAACCATACTTAGTCCAAAAATCATCATAAACCCCTTGGGCATTAGTAAAACAGTAGTTCTCAGCCCAAAACATTACTTAGGAATATCATTTAAGTTTCAAAACTGAGTAAAAGTGGATGAGTTGTAAAACAGTGGAAAACAATAGGACTGAGTTCAAGTAATAAGTCAAAGCAGTAAGGAAATAATGATATAAATACCAGAAGTGTTCCAATTGTTAGCACGAAGCCCAAATATCGCAGTCAGCCTAAATTATGATGATAACAAATAAGTTTCACCTCAAATACACAGAAAATCATTAATCGGGACGGACCAAGTCACAATCCCCAACACTAAACAACTCCACGCTCATCATCAAGCGCGTGTCTCACCTCAATATAGCACGACGATGTGCAATCCGAAGTTTCAAACCCTCAGGACATCATTTACAATCATTACTCACCTTAAACAGACTAAATCTCTAGCTCGCTACACCTTTTCCCCTCGAACGGTGTCTACACGCATCGAGTCTATCCAAAATCAGAACGAATACATCACAATATGCTAAAGGAACAAAACCCAATAAAAAACAATCAGAAAATAACAAAAATCCCAAAATTAGCAAAACCCGAGCCCCCGACCCCACTTCTCGAAATTCAAATTTATTTATATCAACGGGTTCCTTATCTCCCCACGAGTTCATACATACCAAGAACATCAAAATCCATCCACAATTAGCCCTTCAAATTGTTTGGTTTCAAAATTAAAGCCCTAGTTCTTGATGTCTAGGCTTATATTTCATGAATTTCTAGGTGGAATTCACATGATAATCGAGTTTTAAGTCAAAGAAACTTATCTCAAGTCGTTATCCCTTAAATTCCTCGCTAGTCTCCTTCAAAAATCTTGAAAAAGTAGCAGCTATGGGTGAAAATAGACCCAAAATCGCACACAAGACGAATTAAAAACATTCTACACAGGCCTGACTTTTCTTCTTCGCGAATACAATCAACCCCTCGCGTTCGCGTAGCACAAAAATTACATTGAAAAAAATTCTCCTTCACGAACGCGGTACCACATCGCGAACGCGAAGCTTAACCATGAACAACCTTCACGAACGCGTCCTAACCATGGCGAATGCGATGAGCAAAGTAGACTCCACCTAGTTGATCTCTACGCAATCGCATGGCTCCTGCCGCGAACGTGATGCCTCACTTGACAAACCTCCACGAACGTGAAGAAGTTCTCATGAGAAAAATACGGATAAAAAATCATAAAGAAGCAGAAATGAGAAAAATAGAGCGGCAAAGCATGAGACGACTGACCGGATCGTCAAAGTTTTTGAAACTTCTGTTATTCTTGCAGTCCTCACACGTGAAGAAAGAAAGAGTGCTTTGGAACTTCTGTTATTCTTGCTTCTAAAGAACAAATTTTTATTGGTCTTAGGTTTCTTTTATCGCTTTCGGTTCGTACATTGTTGGTATTATTTTTGTGGCCTTTGTTGTTGATATTTGCTTGTTGTTGTTGTAACTTGGCGAGCAACTTCTTTTTACTTCTCCAAGCTAATACTCTGATTTTGATTTCTTTTTTGTTTCTTCTCTATCATAGTAAAGAAAGAAACTCTCTTTAATTGTTTGTACATCCATTTTGCTTTCTTATTAATCCATCTAGTTGTTTTTGCTTATAGATGTTAGGTGAGGGAGTTGGATGACAAAGAATATTTTTTCACACTATATTTCATCTTTTGACATAGTTATTTAATAATTTCAGGTTATACAATCTAATGTTCGATAATTTTGGAAGATTTCAAAATGATGAAAAGTTGCGGACATCATTTGAACACCATCATATATCTGGATTAGTTATATAATGACATTATTTAGTTAGTTCAAACAATATAAGTTTACTTTTTAAGTTGCTATGCAGTTAATATTTTTTATTAGTACTTTCTTTTATTAAGATTTGATGAGATATATTATGTTTTTTGAATTAATATTAATATATTTTATTTTTTGGATCATATTCTGGATGTATGTAGTAACTATTATTTGCTAAATTATTGCTATTACCTCTTGTGACTTATAACGCTAATTTAATCTGATATACCAGTTATAAAATTGGACAATAAAAGGACAAATTAAGTTATTTTCACAAGGGATATTGTAGCCATTATAACTGCTGCAAAAATTTATCGTTACAGATATTAACTTTTAACGACAATTTAGTTAAACATAATAGACATTAAAATGGACGCTAAAAGAGCAAACTGCGATGTTTTTAGTATAGATACTATAGGCATTTTAATTGCCACAAAATAATTGCCGTTAAAGATGCAAATTTCAGCGACAATTATTTTGAATTTAGCGGCTATATAAATGGACGCTAAAGGAGTGTAATTTGTCATTTTGGATTGGATTTAGCAGCCATTCTAATTGCCTCAAACTATTGTTGTTAAATATGCAACTTTTAGAGGCAATTATTTTGAATTTATCGACTATGTAAATGAATTCTAAAGGAGTATAATTAATCATTTTGGATTGGATTTCGTAGCCATTATAATTGCCGTCAACCATTGCCATTAAGAATACTAGTTTTTAGCGGCAATAACCATACCTTTTACCAGCTGTTGTTAGAAAGACCGCTAAGGCTTTGCCGATCTTGGCTTCAGCGGCGAAATACCAATGGCTGGTAAAAGATATAGCGACTATTATTATTGCCGCTAAAGCCATTTTTTATTGCCGCTAAATCCCCTTTTTGTTGTAGTGAGGTGTCTGTTGGTGAATAACCGGGCTACTTCCTCTCTCAGTTGTCAGAGTCTTCAGTTTTGTGGCCGTGAGTACCATGATATTTACACATTAGGTTGGGGTCCCTTTGCGATCATATTGTAAACGGCGAGGCCACTTGGTGCCTTTGATGCATTCGATGGATGATACGATATCAGTAACACCAACATTGAAGTTGTACTCCAATAACCTTGGCGCTTCCTTAGGCCCGATGGGACTGTCAAAATCGCTTTTTTCATGAGTCCCCAGTTATTATGACTTCGGTCGCTTCTTCTTCACTTCTCACAGGGTTTCGTCCAGACCCATTACACATTCGACCTCCATTCTATGGTTGATATTGATCTCTATTCGATTTTGTTTCATGATCAATGCCTCTTTTGGATCTGTCACTAGCTCTGATGGGATAAATGGATCCGGAAGGGGCCCTGAGCTGATCATCTTCGACCCTAAATTTGATTGGTACCGATTATGGACAATGGCCCAAGTTACCGCCATGTATTTTGTCACATTTTGCTTCAACTGTTGTGAAGCCAACAAGCTTCGAGTATTGAGTCCTTGGATGAAGGCCTAAACGGTCCAATCATCTGCGACCAGAGGCAGATCCATCCGTTTCATTTGAAACCTCGATACAAATTCCTTGAGCATATCGTTATCTCTTTGCTTTACCTTGCAAAGCGTCTGATTTTCTGGTCTCGACCTTGATGGCCCCGGCGTGAACTTTATACAAAGGCATCTACAAGCATAGCAAATAAGTCAATAGAATTAAGGGGTAAGTTATGATACCAAATCATGTCTCCTTTCGACAAGGTCTCTCCAAACTTTTTCAGTAGAACAGATTCGATTTCATTATCTTCCAGGTCGTTTCCCTTGATGGCGGACGTGTAGGAGGTTACAAGCTGATTTGGATCAGTTGTTGCGTTATACTTCGGAATTTCGGGCATGAGGAACTTCTTTGGGAACGGCTTCGGGGTTGCGCTCGGAAGGAAAGACTTTTGAACAAATTTCATGGATTCCAGGCCCTTCAGTATCTGTGGCGCTCCTAGGATATGATCAACCCTGGAGTTGCAGGTTTCCACTTTTTTGTCATTGGATTCGAATTGTTTTCTCCCAATTCCACCCATTTTATCAGTTCCTCGAGCATCTTTATGATCACAGGGTTGGGCCCCGGTTCAACTCACTCAGCCTCTCCGTGACTGGTTTATTTCTGCGAGTGTTTTTCCGGAATGGTTCAGGCTCAACTCTGCTGGGAGCGTGGCTTTGGTTCTGCAGCTAGGCTATCTCTGCCTGTTGAGTCTGTAATATTTTGAAGATCACCCGCAAGTTGATCCCATCGCCCTTACTACCGTGCGTATCTTTGGCTACTGACCTGGCTTCCCCGTAGACGTTAATCTCCGGCTTGGTGGGAAAGTTAGCATCAATGGCCACGTGTGAGCTAATGTCGATTGGATCTACAATTGGGGCCCCGTTGGGGTCAGCAGGGTGAACCTCTTTGCTGGGCGCTATATTATTGTTCTCGCCGTGGTGGCCATACTCAGCACCAACGTTCGAAGGGGCAGATTGAGAGTTTGATATTTTTTACCTGAAATTATAAGCTCAAAAAACAAGTGTAAAATGGAGTGTGTTATGAAAATTTGTATCAAATTGCCACTATTATCCTTAGCCTCACAGTGGGCGCCAAACTGTTTTACATAAAAAAACAGAAAATAATTGAATTTATATATGGTTTTAAGAATACGCAGATACTTCAGCACAAATGATAAATTGTGTTAGATTAATTCGATAAAAGACGTAGTAGATTGTCAAACCACTTAATGTAGGTGATTCCGGACTCAATAACAGCCTTAATGAAATGCATGCCCTCGATCCCGCACTCACAATAACGAAGCAATGATGAACATGAATAAGAACTTTGAATAATAGAGTAAACAAAAGTATATTGCCTTGATATGCGTGTGATAATGTGTCTAATGAATAATTAGACCCCCTCCCCCTCCCTCCCCCTATATAGAATGAGAGTTTTACCCTAAGTACAATTCCATTAAAGGTAAAAATCTTCGGTTTAACTAATCATCGGTTCTCTGCCGATACGTGCCGAGATTCACGCCATGACATCCGGCTGATCGCGGATATCACGGTCTTTTGGTGATCGTGCTCGATCGTCCGGTGACGCTCTCCGAGGCCTTTGGGGTTCGAACAGGGCCCGAGGGCCACGACCCCAGTACTCCGAGGACAGGTATTTTGCCTGGACCCGGGATCGAGGGGCTCTTGCCTTGATTTCAGTTCCTTGCCTCACGTCTCTTGCTCCGTTTACTTCATCGGAAACCGAGGCACCCCATGGGCTCGGTTTCACCTGTATAAGCAAAATCTTTACAAGTAAGTTAGCTCTGCGCTGCTGTGGTTTCATGTTCACTTCAATCGTTGGTTCATATGGCTTTTTCAAAAGATGGTCCGCTGGAATAACGCAAGGAAAAGAAAAAGAAATGGCTGTGGAAACTTCATTCTATATTGAGACCAAATACAACTGATAATATAAAAGGAAAAAAGCAAATACAAGGGCCTAGTAGCACAAGACATTATCCTTTTCTTTCTTGGCTGTCTTCTCTATACACATTATCATAATAAAATTTTCTTTCTTGTAATTAAGCCCTCGACACTTTGGACTATACACAAAGAGAACAAAACAGATTCAAGCCATATATCAGCTCGAGTACTTTATGCTTAGAACCAAAAAGAATGAACAAAACTCTCATTTTTACTAGCGAAAAAAACACCAAAAAGTAAAAAATAGAGGAGAAACTGAAAAAGGGATGCTCAAAATGCTGCTCCATCTTGCTTCCCAGAAGTAAATCATACCGTTAATCAGTAAACGAGCAGTGGCTAAGAGTTGGGAACAAAAGTACCAACATGACCAAATCCCATGATGAAGAAGGCAAATGCTTGAATAAAGAGGTACAGGAAATAGTGATTCTTCCCAAAGGCAATGTCATAACATCCACAAAAGAAGAGGTACGCGCCAGTGGCAAGCTCTAACAAATGAAGTCTGTCGGTAAAAGAACAACAGAAAACTACACTTAGTCTTGCCAATTTGTCAAGAAAAACTACTTTAAGGGCAGTAGTTTGAGGGAAAAAAAGCTATCAGTCGAGTGGATTAGTTACCTGTCACCAAACCTAAATCGAGGTTTCTTAAACGCTTTGATGGCTGATTTAATCTTGAAAGCATCCCCTAGTTTCTCCGTGACGATCCATTCATTCACTCGTCCTGCCTCTAACAAGCCAACGAACGTAGCCTTAGTCCGATGTAATGACATGACATTCTCGAAAAGGATCCAAAATATTATCAGATGGAATGACCTGTTGTCAAATAGGCACAAGTAAAAACTCAGTATTTTATTGTTCAAACTCAAAATACTATCTCCAGTTACTATCAAAATGACAGACTATTTTGCATAGAGGATGCTATAGACAGAATTATTTTTCAAGAGACTAGTATATCATTATCTCCTGCAATCAGTATCCAACATTTGCATTTGAATATTACTTGCTAACAACCTCTCGCAGAAATGCAGGGTAAGGCTCTCTTGTGGTCTGGCTCTTCCCTGGACCCCACACATAGCGGGAGCTTAGTGTATCGGACTGCCCTTTTACTCGCTAACAGTGTGTTTTCCTGATTTATTTTTTTCTGTTTATGTCGCTCCTGACTGTTTGAAGTAAAATCTTAACATGAAATGAGAATAGTAGGCTAGAAAAAGAAAACTGACCTTGGAGTTCCAACAGCATTGAGTAGTGTAATAATTGAAGGAATGTAAACAGCTCCCCATTTCGGAACCTCAACTTCAGGTACTAATACAGTGGCAGGCAATACAATACAGTAGAATAGAAAGGTGACAATGTGGGCAATGACCTTCCTTACAAAGAAGAAGCTGTAAATCACATGGATCTTCTTCCATAAAGACACTTTCTGCAAAGAAATGAAGATGACATAAGAGCTAAACGAGACCTTAGCTTAATCAGTTATCTAATTCACATAACAAGAAAGAATTGAGGAATTTACCTTATTTCTTATGATCTCCGTAAACATCTTCCTGAAAAGATTGGCAGGGCCACAAGACCAACGATGTTGTTGATAGCGATAGGCCTTGAATGTACTTGGTAATTCATTTTTCACCTATGCAAATGAAACAAGAACATACAAGTGTAAATTTAGTATATGTCATTCTCTTTGTTTGTAACATAGAACACACACACACATATATATCAGTCAATTTCAGATAAGTATTACCTTGAGAGAAGAAAGGTACAAGAATTTCCAGCCCTTGAGACTAGCACGGACAGCCAGATCCATATCCTCAACTGTTGTCCTGTCCTTCCAACCTCCAGCCTCGTCTATTGCAGCAATTCTCCAAACACCTGCTGTCCCTGTATTGTTTTTTCACACTCCCAGTGTAAGCTTTACTTGTATTCGAACACCAACAACAACTATGCCTCAATCCTAAGCAAGCTTGGGTCAGCTATATGAATAATAACTATCCATGTCGCTCTATTTTATTGAGTATTACTTGGTTTCTCTAGTGTTTTGCCTAAGCAGATGGTCGATTGGAAACAGCTTCTCTGCGCAGGGGTAAGACCTGTGTACGTATTACCTTCCCAGACCCCACTTTGTGGGACTATGCTGGATAGTTGTTGTTGTTGTGTTGTTTCTAGTAGTGGATTCTATTCTATTCGACACAATTACTGTATAAAATTTGCTGAAATAGGAAAAAAATGATTAATGGGAGAGCAATTTAGCAAATTGTTAATACCATTAAAGCCGAAAAAAGCATAGGTGGAAGAACCAACTTCTTGCTCCACTGTGAAATGGTAATCCAGGGACATTTCTTGCATTCTTGTCATCAAACATTCATCAGCATTCACTGCAACATCACATACCAGAAATTCATATCATTCACACTACTAGTATTATCCAAAGGTGGATGTAGTGCATAAACTAACAGTTTCAACTTAATCCGGTATTTTCAATACAAAACATATTAGACTAAATAGTTTCACGGCCACTTAAACTTGTATCCGTTTGTAAAGCTTATGCATAAACTTACAATTTTTCCACTTGAACACTCCAACTTGATAAAATGAGTACTAATAAATACGTTTGACCGTTGACTATGCTTAAATGACGACTATATAGTTGATGTGTCCAAAATGCATACCAAACACGTTAATTAGGCGCGTGAATAAATTTCAATGAATAATAGATTCTTAACTGTAATAATGTTAATAATACAATATATTTAGTACTAAAGTTGTCTTTGGGTGACCTATAGATTACGGGTTTGAGCCGCAAAAGCAGCTATTAATAGTTGCATTAGGGTAGACCGTCTACATCATGTGATGCAGCCCTTTCCTAATACCCTACATGAATACGAGATGCTTTATATACCAGACTGCCCTTTAATATATTTATTGCTAATAACCTTAGGTTGAAATGATCAATTTAAATTCTTAATCAGTCTCTCCTGTTATGTATCAAACGGGTGTTCTCTAAAGTCTTAGAACGTTCACTTATTAGTGTCGGTAAGTAAGAGGAGGCTGAGGTCCACAACTCCTTTAGCACATGCAGTTGCTGGCTATATGGTATTTGGTACTATACATTTGTCTTCATCAAGACTCTATAACAGCCTTACAATTCAAGAATGTAAATGATTTTCTGATCCAATTAATTATGAGCCCGTTTGGACCTAAGAAATTTCCCTATCACTTTTTACTTTTTTTTTTCGAAATTAATATAAAATTTTCACTCAAATCACTTACAAAATTTCGAAAATAACGTAAAATTATATGTATGTTCAAGCACAACTCTAAACTGAAACATTATTTTCACTTTGAAAATTATTTTTACCCTTTTTGAAATTTTACTATTCTTATATCCAAACGCCCACTATACCATTTCCTAATTGGATTACTTTTTACGTAAATTGCAGCTTTTGCAGTATGAAAAAGCTTCCATTCCAGCCCAAAAGGTCAGGTGTATTGATATCCAACTAACTATTGAAGTGCCTATCACGAGGCCAGAAATACTATAAGATCACCTTTTTACCACTATTTTCAGATGTATCCTTGCACAGGGTTCGGGAATGATCGCACTCAACCATTGTACGTAAATAATCTATCATAATACAAATATCATTTAGTTGTTTTCAAAGACGGACTAATATAGAGGGTTTACTGGACCCCATAAATTTCAGCATAAATTTTATATATATAATAGAAAAAATGACATTCTATAACCGCTGTAAAAATAATTGTAAAAAAATAAATAAAATTTATATATTTTTTGTATAGATATACATTTTATATGTTATATATATATAAATTATACTAATTTATATATTTTGTCGACGGCTAGATGTAACTAGTTTTTGGCTCGGACTAAAAGTGATAATCCCCGTCTATAATATGTACACCTTGATGATGAATATTATATAAATAACTTGACACCCATAAATACTAGTTGAGCAGTTTGCTCCAATTTCTTCACGTAAAAAAATGGTTGTGCCCCCCGTTTAAAATTTTGGATTTGTCATTGACGATTTATACGGCTCAAACCTGTGATCTACAGAATGCACTATGCTAATAAAACTGAATTAAAATAGTAAAGTAACAAGTTATTTTACACCATTAAAAAGTATCCCAATTTTTGATTTTACATGGGTGTTCGATATAATTTTCTTTTTAGGTCCCACTTACGTGAGCTACCAAAGGCAACAGGACTACTACGTGGCCCAACCAAATCGACCTACCAAGATTGGTTTGTTAGTCGTTATTATTATATATACTTACAATAAGCAAAATAGCTGTCAAAGCCACCGACAGCAAGAGTATATATATATATATATATATACCATAACACATGAATTTTTGAAACAAAAGCTTTACAGCCACTTTGGTATCATTTGATTTAAATGTAGATTATGCTGAAATTAGTAATACGGATATTGTAATGCAGAAATTAACAATACATGAATCATAATTTATTGACTATTTTTTATTGGATGTTTAGTTTGATATATTACAAATCAATACACAATGTATAATTTACAAGACGTGTTTAATTTATTTTGTGAACAAATAAAAGTTTATTTATCTATTGTTATGAAGTGTTAAAACAATAAGCATGTTTTAACTTTAAATAATTTGGGGTCGGGTATATGAACTCCCACTTAACATATTTCTTTTTAAGGATCATGCTTTTAGCTATTTTATTAATTTTGATTAATGTATTATGGATGACCATATTTTATTTCGCATTTTAATCTGCATAAAATAATACTATATTTCTGCATAACCAACTTACGTAAGTAGTAAGTACTCCCTCTGTTTCAGTTTATGTGAACTTATTTCTTTTTTGATCTGTTCCAAAAAATATGAACTCTTTCTAAATTTGATAACAATTTAGCTTAAACTTACAACTCTACCCTTAATGAGAAGCTTTTATAACCACAGAAATACTTTGGGTCCCATTTGGACTTGTTTAAAACCATATATTTTAAAAGTCTTCATTTTTTTTCTTATACTCTGTATCCAGTCAAACATATTCACATAAATTAAAATGGAGGGAGTAACATTTATGATGAAAATAAAAGAAGCAACAAAATATTGTATTAATGATGTTGTTCACTACACCAACCAAACAACCCCAAGTGTAATGATTCTTGTTACTTTAAGTGTGATATTTGATTAGTACTTAGTAGAATAATAAATAAGTGGAAATAAATTAGTAACGAGTAATTACCATATTTCCAACGAGCTTGAACAAGGCCAAGTTCAGGATTGTGAACTAGAAATGGAATGGTACGCCAAAGGAAATCAGGCTCAGGTTGAAAATCAGCATCAAATATAGCAACATAATCACACTGCTTCACATAATGATGTTTTAATCCTTCCTTCAAAGCCCCTGCTTTGTAACCATTTCTGTTGTTTCTAATTTCATACTTTATATTTATCCCTTTGCTTGCCCATCTCTGGCACTCCATTGACACCAAATTCTGCTCCAATTCCAACACAATTTAAAGAATCACATATGGTCTTTTACTCTATCAGTGCAATTTAATTTATTGTAAAAGATTAAAGGGCAGCTCGGTGCTCAAAGCATCTATTATTGGGTTCAAGGAAGGTCACACCCAAAGAGGTGTGATGTATGCGGCATACCCTGATGCAAGCATCAGGGACTGATTCCACGACTCGAACTAGTGACCTATAGGTTACACGGAAATAATTTTACAGTTCCAAGACTCCCCTAACTTATTATAGTAGATTGTTTATTATATTTTTCAGATTACTAATTCCATTCGCTATAAACAACTATTTATAACGGAGAGTCTTGACGTAACTAGTAAAGTTGTTTTTATGTGACCAAGATGTAAGGGTTTGAGTCAAAGAAATAGTTTCTTGCAGAAATGTAGGGTAAGATTGTGTATAATAGACCCTTGTGGTCAGGGGCGGAGGCAGGGGGCGCAAGGTTGTTCACCCGAACACCCTTCGCCGAAAAATTACACTGTATATATAAGGCAAAATCTATTTTTATCTTTATATATTAAGTTTTAAAAACCTTGACATAAGGCAAACATTTGGGTCAGTGGTCAAGGGTGTTCAAAATGTGCAGAAGATTGTAGCTTCGATTCCCATAAGCTGTAATCCAATTTTTTTTGAACACCCTTAGTATATATCTTGCTTTCGCCACTACCTGTGGTTTGGCCCTTTCTTGACATCGCGCATAGGTATAGCGAGAGCTTAATGCCTTTTATGGACAATTCTTTATTATAATTATCTTTTACATGATAAGATAGTCTGAACATTTCTTTTTCCTGGCGAAGTTAAACTCTGATGAAGTTATTCATACCCTGATAATGGGATCAGTTGAATCATCAAGAACTTGGACAATAATACGATCAGAAGGCCATGAAAGGCCACATGCAGCTCCAATTGAAAGCTGATAAACCTGTGACAAAAACCAATTTAATCAAGATTTGTCAATGTTAAACAAATGATTATGAAAAATTTTACATTAATGATATAACTAGTACTAAGAAAAAATGAAGAGGAAAAATAACAAAAAAAGTTAATTACATACCTCTTTTTCATTATACATTGGGATTTGAACAAGAACCATAGGATAAGATGAATTTCCAAGCTCAACATCATCTTTTAAAGATTCCCATTTGTAACGTTTTTCTGGTTTTTTACCAAAAAACTTCACAAGAATAATAACAATCCCCATATATACTCTCTCAATAAACAACATAATTGACATTAAAAGGCACAAAAATACTGCAATTCTGAGTAAAGGAACAATCAATGGGGCTTTGATCTGTTCCCAAATTATCGTTAGTTGTACAGTTAAATCATCAGGAAGCAAAGTTGTAGATGAAAAACGATCCATTTCAGAAAACAGAGTAAAACAATGGAATTTCTGATAAGAAAGTAAGTTCTTTTTACTAAGGCAAAAAAGTGAGAGAATATTTCTTTTTCTGAGATTTTTTGCTTCTGTTTCAAGCAAGAGAATGGTGGAATGTCAGAGACAAAAAATAGCTCAAACTGAACTTACTGTAATGAAAATAAATCAAAATGAGGAGATAAGTTGTTTCTTTTTTAATACCTTTTTAGTGTTAAGAAAGAAATGGGACAAATAAAATGATGCTTTAAGCTTCTGCAATCAATGGGATAGCAGAAGCAGATGATTGCATTAATGGCTTGAAATGTAGAACAGAAGAAAAAAGAGAGAAGAAAAGAAGAGTGAGAGTATGGAGAGAGAAAGAGTAAGGGTCTCTTTTTATAGAAGGTCTTATAATATGGCTTCTGGTTTGGGACTGGTGGAGTAAAAAGAAATAAATAAAATTGATTGAAAAATGTTTAAATATCAACAAATGTTATGTAGTTTAAGTAACTGTACAAACAACTAAGTTTTGGTTATAAATTGCTCTCTCCCTTCACTTTTATTATTTTTACTAGGTATGTATATTGAAAATAGATTTTCATTTTACTTATCACATTACACATACTAAGAAGTTAAATTTTTTTCCTATTATACCCCTGATATTTATTACTCATTTCAAATCATTTTCAGAAAGCCAATATAATATGCATCAATTAATATGGCTATCATAATAAATTATGCAATTTATTTATTATTTTTAATGAGCGTGAAAAGTCAAAATGTGCCAAGTGAAAGTGAACAGAGAGAGTATATGGAGTACGTAACTATTCGTAATTAGAGGTTGAAAGTATAGCATGTTTATAGAAAAAGGCAGATCAATAAATATCGCATCCCGCATTCACGTAGTGTTTAGGGAAGGATCGTACTCTAAGGAGTGTGATGTAGGTAGTCTATTCTGATGCAACCATCAACAGCTGTATTCACGACTTGAATCCGTGACCTATAGGTCACACAGAGAAAAATTTATCGTTGCTCTGAGGCTCCCTTCAAATCTAGCATATTATCTATCCATCTATCTATCTATCTATCTATCTATCTATCTATCTATCTATCTATCTATCTATCTATCTATCTATCTATCTATCTATCTACTATATTAAAAGTACGAAGACCCTAATGAAATATTGGCCGCCTTTTTTATCCTTTAATAACAGCTTTTATAATGGGCAAACTTGTAATTTAAGTTACTTTTCTACAATTTAGGACTTTAAAATAATAAAAAAATACATAATAATCTTTCCTTATAAAACTAGGTAAGAATTCCTAATATTTAACAATTTAGAAATCAATAAATCTTTTAACTTTGGTAAAATTGTACTTGTGATGACCCAAATGGTCATCGCTTATTTTAAAATTCAATTCTATGACTTTGAGGCCTTTAAAACCTCATTTAGAGTCACCTCGATTTGTGTGTGTAGTTCAGGCGCGTAGCCGAAAAGCTTAAATATGAAAATCTGTGAAAAATAATAAATTTTGATTATAAAATGAGCTAATTTGACTTCGGATAATATTTTGGGTAAACAGATCCAGAATCATAATTCGACGGTCCCGGAGGGTCCGTAAAAAGATATGGGACTTGGGCGTACGCCCGAAATCAAATTTCGATGTCCCAATCCCGAGAAACGAATTTTTAAAGGAAATTATTTTTTGAAATTGTTTAAGAAAATTTGAAATAAAATTTGATTAGAACGTATTGATATCGGGCCCGTATTTTGGTTCCGGTGCCCGGTACAGGTCTTATATATGATTTAAGATATTTCTGTAAAATTTGGTAAAAAAAAGACGTCGTTTGACATGATTCGGACTTGAATTGGGAAATTTGATATTTTAAGAAGTCTAGAAGAATTCATTAATTTTGAGGTTTAATTCGACGTTTATGATGTTATTTTGGCGATTTGATCGCACGAATAAGTCTGTAGGATGTTTTTGAGGTTGTATGTATATTTGGTTTGGAGCCCCGAGGGCTCGGGTGAGTTTTGGATAGGTCATGGCTGCATTTTGAACCTTGAAAAATAACTGGTGTATTCTGATCTGCAGGCTTCGCCTCGCAAATGCGAGCTTGCAAATGCGAGCCATGTATCGCAAATGCGAGAGTTGGCCTGAGCAGTCTTATTTGCAAATGCGAAGTAGCCATCGCAAGTGCGATGCCCGTCCAAAGTCCTATGTGATCGCAAATGCGATATCTATGATCGAGTGGAAGTGGGAGGGGATTACTATGAATTTTGTGAGTGGTCTCCCTCGGACAACAAGGAAGTTTGATTCGATTTTGGTGAATATGGACCGGCTGACCAAATCCGCGCACTTCATTCTGGTGTGTACTACCTATTCTTCGGAGCGGTTAGCAGAGATTTTCATCCGGGAGATTGTACGGTTGCATGGGGTCCCAGTTTTCATTATCTTAGATAGGGTTACTCAATTTACTTCCCAGTTTTGGAGGACGTTTTAGCGAGAGTTAGGCACATAGGTGGAGTTGAGCACGACGTTTTATCCTCAGACAGACGGGCAGTCCGAGCGTACCATTCAGTATTGGAGGACATGTTGCGTGCATGTGTTATTAATTTCGGAGGTTCTTGGACTGATTTCTTACCGCTTGCAGAGTTTGCCTGCAACAACAGCTATCAGTCCATCATTCAGATGGCGCCATATGAGGCCTTAAATAGGGGACGATATAGATCTCCGATTGGTTGGTTTTAGCCCAGCGAGGCTAGACTATTGGGGACAGAGTTGGTCCAGGATGCCTTAGATAAGGTGAAAGTGATCCAGGATAGACTTCGTACAGCTCAGTCGTGTCAGAAGAGTTATACGGATCAGAAGGTTCGAGATGTATTGGTGGCCGAGAAGGTCCTGTTGAAGGTTTCGCCTATGAAGGGCGTTATGAGATTTGGAAAGAAAAGAAAGTTGAGTCCGCGGTTCATTGGCCCTTTTGAGATAATTAGGAGGATCGGGGATGTGGCCTATATGCTTGCTTTGCCACCCAGCCTGTCAGGACTTCATCCGATATTTCATGTTTCTATGCTCCGGAAGTATGTTGGGGACCCATCTTATGTGTTAGACTTCAGCACGGTTCAGTTGGATGATGATTTGACTTATGATGTGGAGTCAGTGGCTATTTTGGGTCGTCAGGTCCGGAGATTGAGATCAAAGGTTATATCTTTAGTGAAGGTGTAGTGGAGAGGTCGGCCCGCAGAGGAGGCTAACTAGGAGACCAAGCAGGAGATGCGGAGCAGATATCCTCACCTATTTTAGGCTTCAGGTATGTTTCTTGACCCACTTGTGGACGAGCGTTTGTTTTAGTTGGGGAGGATGTGACAACCGGGCCCGTTGTCACGTGAGTTACCGCCTCGTTTTCCCTATATTATGTTTTTCTATGTTTCATTATCGGTATTTGAGGTGATCGAGTAGAACTGGATTGGTTTTAGATGGAAATGAGATAATTAGTCTCCTTAAGGAAAGCTTATTTTGGAAAAGTTAACTGGAAGTTAACTATATGGTTAGAGGTCTTAGATGTGAATTTCGGTGATTCGGTTAGCTTAGGGGGATGATTGGTGACTTAGGAGCGCGATCGCAATTGAATTTGGAGGTCAGATATAGAATTAGGCTTGAATTGGCAAAGTTAGTATTTTGGCGAATTCCGGTTGGTAGGTAAGATTTTAATCCGAGGCTCGGAATGGAATTCTGAGAGTTGCAGTAGCTCTGTTAGGTGATTTTAGATGTGCGGGTAAAATTTTAGGTCATTTAGAGGTGTTTTGTTCGGGTTTTTGATTGAATGTGTGTTTCGGAAGTTTTGAAGAAACTTAGGCTTGAATCCGATGCGAATTGATGATTTTAGTGTTGTTTGATGTATTTTAATGATTGGAACAAGTTCGTATGATGTTTTGGGATATGTTGGTATTTTTGGCTGAGGTCCCGGGGGCCTCGGGATGAGTTCGGGCGGTAGAACGAGAGAATTTAAAGTTGGAAAATTTGTTGGTTTTTGTTGCAGCAAGTGTTTCCGCATCTGCGGAAAGGATACTACAGATCGCGAAAGCAGAAGAAGCTCCGCAGGTGCGGAAAGAAGGGTGTCCAGCAGTGTCCGCAAAAGCGATGAATCAACCGCATAAGCAGTTCGCATAAGCTGAAAAATCGCCGCAGAAGCGGTATGGGGAGATCCGCAGAAGCGGATTTTGGACGCAAAAGCATAAATTGTAACATTAATGAAAAACCGCATAAGTGGAGTTTTTGGCCGCAGAAGCGGTCCCGCATAAGCAGTAGTGGAACCACAGAAGCGAAAAGAATTGTTGATAGAAGGGTTTAAAGGTTTTATTTCATTCGCGAATCCACCATTTTTCACCATCGTTGGGCGAGCTTGAGAGCTATTGACGGGATTTTTAGAGAGTTTTGACTAGGAATCAATTGGAAGTATATAGTCCAGAAACGTTATTTTATTGAAGAATCAACCTTTAATTCTTGGGAAATTGGGTGAAAATGTGACGAACTAGGGCTTGGGTTTTGAAATACAAATTTGGGTTTTGAAAGGGCACTTGAACTCCGATTTTGGTAAATTTTATATGTACGGACTCGTGGCAAGATGAGGAATCCGGTGATGTAAATTTCGTAATTTTTCGAGAAGTGGGCCCTGAGCTCGGGTTTTGCCTACTTTGTAATTTTTGGTGTTTTTCGAGTTCTTATGATTGGATTATGTTCCATTAGCCTACTGCAACGTATTCCTTATGATTTTGATCAGATTCGGCGCGCGAGGAGTTTGATTCTAGAGGAAAAGGCATAGCGGACTAGATTTGTGGCTGGTTTGAGGTGAATAATAGATGTAGATGACGGACCTGAGAGTTTGAAACACTGTATATCACAATGTGACGCTATATTGAGGCGAGAGACGTACTCTATGACGAGTGTAGGGTCGTTTGTAATTGGGGACTATGGCTTAGTCCGTCCCGAGTGATGTTCATACTGTGTCTTTGACTAGAAATTGATTGGTAAACATCCTACTTGGATTATTTTATGAGCATATCTGGACCGTGTGCCGATTATTTGAATCCCTTAGGGATTATCATCATTGTTTTCATGATGCTTAGCATGTTATATGACAGTCTCGAGTTAAACACTGTTTCGAAATGCTTAGACACATTCCTAAGGTTTTAAAAACTTAAACTATATTTCCTAATAATTGGAATTGAGAATTATAACTTGACTTTGCCGTGCGGCTCACATGCATATTCTGGACTGAGTGTGGATCAGGCTGCACACCGCAGCGATGTTACGGTGATAGTGAGCTTGGGCTGTAGGAGCCCCTCCGAAGTTTGAACCCCCCACAGTGAGCGCGGGTACCCAAATGGATCGGGCTACGCGCCGCATCGGTCATGTGCATTGCATTGCATTCATACATTGATATTTGCTTGTCATTATTTTGTTGCCATTTTACCGCTAATGTGCTAAACTGTTGTATGTAGCTTTATATTGTGGTATTTCGTGTATTTTCATTCTCAGTCATTATATATGCTTATTACTCACTAAGTCGGAAGTACTCACTTTACTCCATATACCATGTGTGCAGATTAAGGTATTCCGGTAGCATAATTGAGTGGTTTGCTGTCTTTCAGAGTTATTCTGGAGTTGTCGAGGTAGCTGTCTGGTGGCCACAGGACATGACTTCTCCCCCTTATCCATTTATATTTTCGCATCCTATACTTATGTATTTTGGAAAATTCATTACTCAATTGTATTTAGAGGCTCTAGACTCGTGACCCTAGATCTTTTGAAAGTTCTATTGGTATTACTATGGCTTTCCGTATTGTTTCTATCCATTATCAGAATTATTAATCTTGCTAGCTATTATAAATACTCAATTAACTGGTGATAAGTTTTCATACTCGGGTTGGAAGTGTTATAATGGTCGGGCTTGCCTAGCAATTGTGTTGGGCGCCATCATGACCGGGATTGAAATCGTGACAAGAAGGTTCTCCCGCACTCCCCAAAAAGAAATTACAAGAGTTTTAGGATAGATTTTACAGGTCCTAACTGCTTCAAAATGTAGAACCCTTTTCTAACATAAGAAAATGGGTGAAATAGAGATTCACTATTTATTTAGCTATGCTAACTTCAAGATCTTTACTACCGTTTTCCAAAGTACAGAAACATGTCGGGGGTAACAGATAACAAACTGATTAGTGAGGAGGCTGCACCTTGAGTCATTTATAAAGAGTTTAATTTTTCTTAAAAAAATAAATATGCTATTTCTGCAATTACATACTGAAAAGTAGCTATTTTACTTTTCTCCACATCCTAACTCATAGGCCATCACAGAAAATAAAATCATTAAGATTTACATGAAATAGGTATTGTAGGTAGCTAAATTTTGCAGCTTCTAATCTTAAAAACTTTACATAATACAAGTTGAGTGGAAAGATATCTAAAGTCTACTTATGGGAGGAGAAAGACCAAGAGTATGCTTATTTATGTATTTCATATGTAATTTACAGAATAAGAATATCCAATATATATATATATATATATATATATATATATATATATTTATTTATTTATTTATTTATTTAAAGGATTATTAGGTTCTGCTAAGATCAAGTTATGTCCATTTTCATCAAGCATGTCGAAATCAAGTGATTCGTGTATTTAAAACTATCTTCTTCACTTGATATGGAACTACATCAAGTGGTTTATATGACGATTAATTTCCATTGAACAACTTAAATATATTCTTTTGTTCTAAAGGTGTTGGGCTGAATGTCAAATTTGGGCCTCGTGCCAACTGTTTAGACCCTTAGGAGCTTTTACTACTGTTTTCCTCACTATTTTCGATTTAATATTACACTCAGTCATGCTATGTTCTCACTGTTTTCATAACTCAATTTTATTCACTCCTCCTGATTTCATAAATAATATTGTAAGTTGGGTACTTATTTTACTATCAGCCCGAGGGGCTTATAAGTGAGTTCTGATTGAGTGAGGCCAATGGCCTATGTTGTAAGGATGTTATAGGATCGGGCTGTGCGCCGCAACATGTTACACTGATTTGTGATATATGAGAGGCTGGGGGCCTGATTTCTTCTACTACGAGGTAGCTTGTGATTGATATGAGGCTGAGAGCCTATTGATTATGCGATGAGATGGCTTTTTATTGCGCTTGGGTCGTAAGGGGCCCCTCTCAAAATTTGTACACCCCCAGTTAGAGCGGGTAGCCAGTTTGTATTGTGATATAGCCTGGGGGGCTGATATTGTTCCATGTTATTGCCCGAGGGGCTGATACGAGTGATTGCGAGGAAGCCCGAGGGGCCGATTCTGTTGGTATTTTGCCAAAGGGATTGATTTGTGTTTCTATCTTTTATACTTGTTTTCATTCAGTCGTTTGAACTGCTGAAAGATGTTTCAAAGAAGTTTTATTGAACTAAGGAGTTTTCATGAGCTTTTATTGTTTTATTGTATTGTGCTGGTTTTACACTGCTAACACTGAATTCTGGAACGAGCTAACATCCCTCGCAATAGACCTATAAGGACGGTTAGCATATCTATTGCAACGATTTTTGAAGGTTTGCCATAGCTTCAATTTCTAGTAATGACACTCATGAAACTACATAGTGGTTCTATGTGTTCGTAACATGCAGACTCGTATGGTTCTGACTATAATTCTTATTAACACTAACTAATTTAATATCATGTGCAACTATAGTTATTGTAATGCTAATACAAACTTCAGTAACTAAAAAAGGGGCAACATAAAATACCGTATGCTTAATCTACATGTATACTACAATTGCTTATCAAAATGGTAGAAGTAGTCTATCTGTATGAAGTAAATTGAACAATATAATAATAAATAAATGACAAGATTGTTTCCAACATCACACATAATTTATGATTGTCTGTGTTTGTACTAATACTAATTGATATTAATGACTGTGATTACATGATGTTTTTCACTAGATATTACGAATAAGCAAAAATAGAAATCAAACTATTCAATCATCTTTAACCACAAATTCATCGCTGATCAAGTGGTCTACTTTCCTATAAGGATGCTCAAAGAAATTTGCCGCATCCAAGTGGGTGATGTCAAATTTATTGTCATATACAAGATTAGCTTCACGGTCGTTATTCTTTAGAGATGCTTGATAAAGTTCAACCAAATATCTTAGTGTATGACAAATATTTGCCTAATGTCCTTTTCCACCACAATGATGGCATTCCGTTTCTGAACAATTTGCCTTTTGCTTCTCATATCTTTCACCTTTCCACTTTTGGTGGTTATTTTTTATGGGGGGTGCTTAACACCAGAAAAACTTCTTCCTTGTCTACGGCCATGGCCACGACCATGACCACGACCTTTTTCAAACGTAGCATTATGAGAATACACCTCATCCACTTCAGGAAATAGTGTACACCGAGTGGGTCGATTATTGTGATTTCTCATTAGCAAGTAATTATTTCGTTCAACCACAAGTAGAAGAGAAATCAACTCATAATACTTCTTGAAACCTTTCTCTCGGTACTGCTGTTGCAAGACCATATAAGATACATGAAACGTTGTGAATATTTTTTCAAGCATATCATAGTCAATGATAGTATCTCCACAAAGTTTCAGTTTAGAAGTAATTCTGAACATTGCAGAATTATCCAGAAACAGACTTAAAGTCTTGGAGCCTCAGATGAGCCCAATCATATCGTTCTTGTGGAAGAGTGACCAACTTTAAGTTGTCATATCATTTCCTTAAGTCATTCCACAAAATAAGTGGATCTTTCACTGTGAAGTATTATATTTTCAACCCTTCATCAAGGTGAAAACGCAAGAAAATCAACCCTTACCACATACTTGGGTAGATGCTTTATTTTTATCTTCAATGGCATCTCCAAAGCCCATTACATCTAAATGGATATCCAACACCCACGTCATATAGTTCTTGTCCGAAATTTCAAGGGCAACAAACGTTCTTTTCATAATACCAGTCATAATTAAAAGAGGAGAAAAGTTATATCTTAATCTTCTCAAATAGTTTCTTGAGACGGTAGAGTACGTGAAATAAAACAATAAAGAAGAATATTGCAAAGAAAGAGAATTCTTATTTCTTTTAGATGAATTACAATTCTATAGGACCCCTCTATTTATACAGAAAGAATGACTTAGCCACCAAGTAAAATCCCTAAAATATCTCTAAGGTATAAATATTCACCTTAAATAAAACTCAATTTATAATAATTTTCGGTAGGAGTTTACTAAGAGAAGTTATTTTAACATTCTCTATTGTTTCTGCAGGCTCTTGTTAAGATTGGCACGTGTAGATGTGTTAATGTGTGCATTTGATGTCCTAAAAAAGACAATGGAAAAAAATATTCTTTTAATTCCTTTTATACATTGGATTAATTGAAGAAAATTGTTAGTTAGAAGAAAATGCACGTGTCTTTTTCTAATAACTCGAGAACGGAATAACACATGATCACTAAAGAGTTTTTCTTGTGTAGAATTTAGAATTTCAAACAAGTGAATTTTACACGTTTAATTTATTTTATGTGCTAATCTTTCAGAGGCGGGCAAATAATAAAATTTTATGCACTCTCCACGGTACGTTAAGAGCGAAGTATTTGTACTTTCGATTTAAATAGTTTGGACTTTATACAGTTCGAACATGGAGTTATAATCGTCGCAAATAAATTATTGTATAGGAGTATTTTTAAGAGAAATTTAAAAATAGCCAGATTTACAATTGGTCATTCAAAAATAGCTTAGTTTTAAAAGTAATTAAAATTTAGCCACTTTTCATGTAAAGATAAATCTGAACGAAAACACTATTCAAAATCCGAAAAATACGCCGTATATTATACGGGAGTTCCAACATAAGTATGCTTGAACTCCCTCATATTATACGGGAGTTCCAAGGTAACTATGCTGGAACTCCCATATAATATGCGGGAGTTCAAGTATACTTATGCTGGAACTCCCGCATAATATACTGAAGTTCCATAAAGTATAAATGTCCAGTATAATATATTGGAGTTTTGAGCTTCGGTGCTCCAGTTTCTCGTATATTACACAGGAGTCAGCAAAGTATACCGGTCCAGCATAATATGCTGGAGTTCATACACAAATGCACCGAACTTCCGTATATTATACTGGACTGATCTATTTTAGCAAAATAGTAGTTATTTTTTATTGATTTAATAAACGCTGATAATTTTTGATTGACAAGTATGAAGACTAGTTATATCGTGCTATTTTGACGCATTTTTAAGTACGTGCAACATAAAGATACAATATGTTTTACTCGAGAAACAATTTCTATATATTAATCTCTTTATTTATACCATTTTCATTTTTGTTTGGAAAACGAATCCTATGTTTGATTGCAGTTGACAATCTGAATCCTATGATTGTGATATTGATTGGTCACAAATACGGTCTGTATCTTTTTATAAAGTTAAGGAACTTAAACTATTTTATAATCATACAGAATAAATTGTCTCATTTGACGACAAGAAATCTTTGTTCCAATTAAACAATTAACATACCAATGAAATCTTGTGAGGGTCAAATATTTGTGCAAACGAAAGCGAATTTGTCTTAGATTTCTTCGAGTACATTTATTTTAATCCACTGGAAACAAATCATTTGGTTAATTACAGTAAACTTTTAAAATACTCTTGAGCTTTCTCTTATTGATAAAATAAATTAATACAAAACCCTCCTGGAGTAGTTGAACTATTAAATCATAGTATCAATTATCAAATCAAAGCGTGGCCCTGGATTTGATTAGAGTTGACTAATCAAAAACTTAAAATATTTAGCCTTCATTGCTGTTGTTTATTTATTTTTATGTATATCTACGATCTTTCCAAAGAAGGAGAAATGGAAGAATAAAGATATAATATGAGATTCCAAAAGGAAAAAAAATTCTGGATTCACTAATTACTAATGTAGTGATTTTCCTACTATTTCAGTGCACTTTCTTTTATCTTTATCACTTTTCAAAACCTTGTTTTTTTTGGCTGTGTAGAGTCGTGAAAAATATTTGGAACACTAAATTCAACTTCATATATGTATACATTACGCATGCATTCTAAATTAGAAAAAATAATGAGTAATATGTTAAAATCAGGAAAATCTTACTAAGTAAAAGATCCAGGATAATGATCATTTAGGAAATAATAAATATCTATTATAAGTAAATAAAGATATTTGCATTGCTATTTTCGTAGTAGCCAGGATTTTAAGAGGAGATTCTCAACTAATTTCCTAAATTTGGAAATTGCAAGAACTCAAGTAGTGCCAAAAAATGAAAATAAGGAAATATTACACTTAATTGCAGAATAATGGAAGTTTTCTTTCTGTTAGATTTGTCATATTCCACTACTAAATAACAGAATAATACTGATATTTGGAGATAATATTTCTTTCTTTTACTTGTGGATCTCTACATAATCACAGTTTGCTGTATTTTCTTCTTTCTTCTGGACTCTGGTATGACACTAAAGGGTCTGATGCACGAAGTATCTTGCGTTTACGTAAGATTCAAAAAAGGGTCGCACTCTAAGTTTGTGATATAGACAATCTATTTTAATACAAATATTAGTGTATGTTTTCACTGTTTGAAGTACGCGCAGATAACTTATATATTGTACGAAAACAACTTTACAGTACTCTAAGACTCTCCTTCTCTTCCGCTAGTATGGCACTAATGACAAATAATAATCAAAAAGGGAATCCCTCTATTACAGAGGAAGCCAAGAATTCGCTAATTGTTTTTTTGCAAATAATTTCCTGATGATTAGTTGATTACTATATATTTTTTATGATTGGTATATTGCATAGCTAATATTGGTAAAGTTAATTACCTCTCATTCATTTAATTGGTGACAGAAAGTTGTTTCCTTTTTGTTCTCGTTGTTGATAATAACATAAATACATTTAAGCTTGTAATAACGATTAACGACATATAAAGCATATTCAATTATTTGATTAATTGTTATTAGTAGTAAGTAGTAATAAAACAATATAAATTTTTAATGGTTGTGTCTGAGATATTGCATGTGCTTTGATTATTCCGGTATATGTTTATTGATATCGAAATTTTAAATTTAAATAGATGAGAAGAAATTATGTAACTTTTTCCTATGCTTGCATGTATGTTTTTCGTTATTTTAAAAATTAATTCTTAGATTTCTACTGCTATTTTATACTCTTATTATTTTGCTTTACATGTTATTCTCCTTGAAGTTTTACTATACGTTTACAAAGGTGTAGTGTACAAGTAATACTATTCAAATTTTGCTGCATAAATTGATGTACAAAGGAGCAATAATTTTTATACTTATACACAATGCAATGCTATATTCACATCTACCGAATTTTCAATCACTGGTAATTGTATTTGGATTTACCTAATAATTATGACTTTCGGAGGCATATTAAGTGTAGAAGCTATGGGTTTAACTGAACTCACAATTTTAGTTCATATTCTGTATTTTTGCTCAAAAAATCATTAAATATATATAAATAATAAATTTTTAACCCGTTAAACAAGATATAATAAAATTGCGACTCTAAACCATAAAATTTTAATCATTAATCCGCTTATGAATACCTTCTTAATTTAGAGTACCATAAACATAACATGATAGCTTTCTGGTGTTGGGTCCATAAAGCTACACAGTTGCATAATTGACAGCTCACTTAAATAAATCTGAATTTTGACCATACAGTTGAGATGTTAATTCATCCAACACAAAACAGGTCCAGATATAATTTTTAGTAGAGTATATGTATGATTTAACTTATTTACACTACAATGTAAAAGAAATATTACTCAAACAATGTATATAAATCAGTTATATCAAGTTTTTTGCTGCAATTTCAGGTTACCAAATCATGTTTACTATATATATATATATATAGTGCATGTTGCAAATTATGTTAATCTAACGATGTAAAAAGGTTTGTAAATTATTAGCACACAAACGTATACTCTCTCTAACACACATATAAATAGAGGTATATCTAGTGTAGACACTATATATGTTCAGCTTAATTCATAGCTCACTCATATCTTGTATTTATGCCCAAAAAGTTATTAAATATATACAAATAATAAATTTTGAACCCATTAAATTAGATGAGATGTGATTTAATTGCAAATCTAAATTCATAAAGTTTAAATTCTAGATGAGTATAAATTAAATGCTTGAAATATATATTAACCACTTATTTCATGCCAGTGGAAATTGCTGTTATTATTAAATTTTTTGGGGGCAAGTATGTTGTTGGTCGGTTCAAAATGCCCCAAGTAGACATGGAATTGATGCCTCATCTAACTTTGTCTCTTCCAAAATTCCCTTGCAAAACTGATGACTTCTTTTCAACTTCTTTGAATACATTGCAGCCTTAGCTCGCAGAGTGCAGTATTTTAGGAATTAAATTGACACCCCACCTTACTCGGGTGTATATGGACCAGGTCAAAACTAAACCAAACCAATTATATCGATTTGGATTGGTTTGGTTTTGTCGAGTTTTTCGGGTTTTTGGTTTTTTTTTGTTACATGAATATTATTTCAATCTTACTTTGTTAAAATTATAGATAAGTCTTTGATAAATGAATATATGTTTAGTAAATATGAAAAAGATTGACAAATATATGATCTAATAATATATTCTAATGGGAGAACTTTTTAGTAACACATGATAGTTATTTTCTTAGTCATCTAATAATAATTTTTTGTTAATTTACGCTTTCAAGGTTAATACATGAGAGGATACAAAATATTTCTATATTTTCTAAAGAAAATTCACTATAAAGTTTATAAATAAAATTAAATTTATATATTTATATGACGGTTTGGTTCGAATTTTTTTACTTAATACCAAACCAAGTCAAACTAAACTTAGTCAAATTTTTTAATCGATTTGGTTTGATTTTTCGGTTCGGTTTGAATACCCCTACTTACACTTACGCAACGATTAATTAACCTTGACATTTCATTCTTGATATTTCATCATAATTAGGTCAACTACTCCCATTTAACTGCGCGGTAGGCCATAATTTACTCTCGTAGTTGTTAAATCTTTTTTTTCTTTTTACTTTCATGCATTGTCTACCTTGGTGCTTCGGATGGGTCCGACTGATCCGAATTCGCATCGTGTACGTAATCCATTAAAAGGGAAGGCGCTTTACTAAAAAAAAATTGCATTCACAGGGCTTGCATGTCGACGCTTACATTTTCACCTTGACATTTTCATCCTTGATATTTCATCATTGTAGGTCAACTACTCCCATTTAACTGCGAGCTATAAGGTTTTGCTCGTAGATGTTGCTAAATAATTTTTTTTTTTTTGTTTTCATGCATTGTATGTGCATGGTGCTCCTATTAGGGTATCGACTAATCCAGATTTGCATCGGGTAGTCTATTAAAAATGAAGGTGCTCCCTACTAAAAGATACTAGTATTAGTACTCGTGCAATATGCAGACATAAATCATGTCAGATTGTGATGTAGGTTGTTTGAATCATGTACGAATAACCTTCAAATATAAACCTATGAGATAAAAAATATATATAACACTAAATATTAATTATGAAGCAAGATATGAAATTACTGTTCAAATCTCGTGTAGTGGACAACCTATTTTTATTTAGTTTTATATTTGTAGCAACCTAACCCCCTAAGTTTAGTACGTGCATTTTATTTCGCTGTCAATATCAAATAATATTAACATGTGATGTTGTGATCTGTCTTGTTTGAGCACATTAGATAATAGTATTTTAGCAAAATTTGTACTATCACTTTGATTTTATCTGTAAGTCAAATATATCTTATTTATCACATCATTTTTACGCATTTTTTCTTTGTTCTTTTCTTACCGTTAATGTATTATTTATTATTTAATATTATTATACTATCATATAATTTTTTTATTAAATTAATTTCTTGCTTATTATCCTTCTCTAATAAATATAAATATTTTATTCTTGATATTTGGTACATTTTTATGCTTGTAACCTCTTATTCAAAAATTTTAAATCATTTAAATTTATCAGTAATATTTTAAAATATAATTTAATTATTTAATTTATTAATTTTAAATTAATTTAAAGTATAAGTATTCTTACACTACCTTTTTTTTTTTTATACATTCTCTTCCCTACTATAAATTTTGATATGAATATAATATTTAGCATATAACCAAAATAATATCATATTTTATTTTAAATTGTATTAAATTTCTAAAATATTAATATATAAGTTATTTTATTATTAAGTATTGGGTTCTCTTATAACAATTTTTTTATTAGATGCAGATAAATTTTCTTTATTTTTTAGTTTAAGATACAAATTTAATTTTTAATTTTATTAGTAAAATAACCTATATTAGAAATTTATTTTGTATTTTTAAATTTTATTTTATTCATAAAAAATATTTCTTAATTATTTAAACACATTATATCTGAATGTTGCAGCAATATTTTCACTATCATATTGTTTCTTTACGTAAATTTTCTTTCTTTTTTTATTTTCAAGATACATTTTTTAAATTTTTATTAGTAAAATAACCTATATTAGAAATTTATTTTATATTTTATATTTTTATTTTATATTATTTTTTCTTTTTCATAAATAAGACTTCAATTTCGTGGTATTATCCATAACTTGAGCATTCTCATCATAGTTTTAAAATTTTTCTAATATCAAAATCAAATAGTCTTTCCCTTTCAGTTATAATAGTACATTTTCTTAATTTAACATAATTTTGCTAATTTTTTAAATCTAATATATAGACTTATTACATTTTTTTGTGGCTTTTAATTAACTTGTAACTTTATTTAATATCATTATCAACTATTATTATTTAATATAATGTCATTTTCCCCAAGCAACCCACCTATCCCCTCTTTCCAACAACTTCCTCCTCGGTCATGGAGCTCAGAAGAGGAGAGCAACATCTATCTGCCATCTATTGAGAATAATATATGGAGCTCAAAAAAGAAGAGCAAAAATCAAGCGCAACAAGTGAAGAAATTAAGAATGACATCATCATTATCAATGCTATAACAATTTTAGATCCGAAAATGAAAAAGATGAAAATTAAAATTACAGCTTCTCCTTTGTCACTACCCTAGTTTACCAACCATGATCATGTCATGACGGCACCTGGTCCCCACGACCAGGTAAGCCTAACATTGCGAAAATATAATAATTGCGAAAAAATAGAGAAAATCAAATCAAATATCTAAAGGAAAATGTACTGAATACTGCTTGGCATGTCTAAAAATAGTTTCCAAAACCCGAAAATGCACGGGCAACACAGGATGCAGAAGTGTACAGTAAGGGCTCCAAACTCCAGAATATCTAACAACCGGAAGAAAGAAAACTAAGTACTATAGATAAAGCAAAAGGGAGATTCGTCGGTCTGCGGACGCAGCAGATCTAACTCGAAGTCTCCGTAGTCCTCCAGCCTCACTAATAGTGCGCCTGAGTAGAGGTACCTGGATGATCAGCACACGAAAAACATGCACATGAAGGACATGAGTACAACACAACGGTACTGAGTGAGTGCCAAGCCTAACCTTGGTTGGGTAGTGACGAGGAAGGTGAGGGCTCTACTGAGATAAAACGTAATGAGTAATAAGATAGCGGAAACAATTTAAATAAGGTCTACAACATGAATCCAAACCAAATAAATATGGAAGAACAATAATAGAAAGCAAAGGTAACAATACAAGAAAGACTGCTCTCAACAAGGAATAATAGCCCGGGATCTCTTGGTATCCTCATCATATGCACTGGGGATCTCTTGATATCCCGAGGATCTCTTGGTATCCTCAATAAGTAAGCTGGGGATCTCTTGGTATCCCGAGGATCTCTTGGTATCCTCAATAAGTAAGCCGGGTATCTCTTGGTATCCTCAATAAGTACATCGATGACTCTTGGCATCCCTAGGATCTCTTGGTATCCTCAATAAGTAAGTCGGTGATCTCTTGGTATCCCGAGGATCTCTTGGTATCCTCATCCTCAATCCAGAATATATCAAGTACAGGGGGGATCTCCCGGGAAATCGTCCCGTAGTCCCAAATTAAACACACCACAACAACAACTCATAATCTCATAATAATTGTAAAAACCAGAACAAGGAATAACAAATTCTAGACTAGCACGCTTCACAGAGTACAAGCAGTACAACGAAGCAATTAAGGAAACTAGTCAGCTAAACATTTAAGCAAATAATTTAGTACAAGTTTAAACTTATAGTCTAAAATGAACCAGTAAACAGGAAATCTCAAGTTAAATACTTCAAGTAGAACGGGTTTGAAACAATTAGCTCAAGTACGTGCCCGTCACCTCACGTACAGGGCACTCAAATATCAAATAACAATCCTAAGGGGAAAGGTCCCCCATACAAGGTTAGACAAGCCACTTACCTCGAACCGGCTCAATATCATTAGGAACCACGCCTTTGCCACGAGTATCTAACTCTAAATGGCCCAAATCTATTCAATTCAATTACATATCGTAAATGATATTGCAAATAACTAATTTCGCTATTAAATTTATAGCTAGGGTGAAAATAGGTAAAATGACCAAAATACCCCTCCAGCCAATGTCTTAGAATAAAACAAAATCTACATTTTCAGTACCCTCGTACTTGCACGAGTCTAACCATATAAAAATCTCCCAAATCGGAGGTCAAATGCCCACTCAAATCCAATAGTTTTTGGTCTATAAAATTTTACAAATTTTAATTCAAAAATCCGAGATTTAAAGAGAAATTCGTGATTAGATTAGTGGGTATTAAGTATAAGAGAGTAGATAATTGTTGCCCTCAAAAAACCTTCGAAATTTCCCCCAAATTCGAGCTCCCAAGCTTGTATTTTGATAAAAATGGCTAACCCTCTATTTTAAAATATTTATAACTGCCCATATGTTTAATGAATCGCAATTGCAAAAGGGCTGCGATCGCGTAGAGTAAAATAATGGCTCTAGGAAAAAGGCCTACGCGAACGCGTGAAAAGGATTGCGATCAAGAAAGAGGTAAAGGCAGAGCTACGCGATCGTGAATCAACCCATGCGATCACTTTTAAGGAATCCGGCCCCCTCCAGATTGCTCTATGCGATCGCGTGAGCTGGGACGCGATCGCAAAGAAGAAAATGGTCTCAAACAGCTGAAGAGAATTTTTGCAATTTCTTATAACTCCAAAATGCTCCGTTGAGCATCCGAAACACACTCGAGGCCCCCGGGACCTCAACCAAACCCACGAACGTATCCCATAACATCATTCAAACTTTTACCAATTCTTAAACCACTTAAAACAACGCCGGAAATACGAATTAATCAAAGATTCAAGCTAATTTCAATAAAACACGTTTTCGATCAAAAACCTAACCAAATCTCATCCAAATGACCTAAAATTTTGCACACACATCCCAAATGACATGACGGAGATATTAAAACTTTTGGAATTCTATTCTGACCCTAGGATCAAAAATTCACTATTAGACCGGAAACTTCAAAAATTCAAACTTCGGCATTTCAAGCCTAAATGAGCTACAAGCTTCCAAAATACATTCTGAACACACTCCCAACCCCGAGATCACCTAACGGAACTAACGGAACCATCGGATTTCCATTCGGAGTTCATCTTCATAATGTTCTAATTACGAACCATTTTTCAACACTTAAGTTCTCATTTAGGGACTTAGTGTCACAGAACTCTCCGAAATCCAACACCGAATATCCCGGCAAACCAAAATAACGAAAATAAACTAAGGGAAAGCAGTTAATGGGGGAACGGGCATAAATTCCAAAAACGACCGGTCGGGTCGTTATATCCTTCCTCCATTTTCAGATCTCATACTACGACCAAACAAAGCAAGTCAAATTTAATTTTAGTTTTCATGAATTAAAGAATTCCATTGTAAAAAAATCTCCAATCTTCTCTTATAATTTTATTCATTCTCATGAAATACAAAAAACTATTCCTTTTTATTTATCTAAAAATTGGATATTTTGGTAAATTTTAATGGTAGAAAAAGAAGTAAGACAACTTTGGAAGGGCAAGAGACGAAACAGAGGTTTTAATTTCTGCTATTCTTTAAATTCTTTATCATGGGTTTTGATGGACATTTTTATGATAGAGGGGGAAGAGACGAAATAGAGAAAAATTAGGGGGAAGACAAGTGAGGAAAGAGTGGTTTGTCGGGGGGTGGGGGAAGGGGGAGAGGGGAATTGGTAGTTTTAAGAAGATGGAATGTATTTTCATTTGGTAAAAAGGAAAAATAAGGAAAATGTTATTACTTTGACACGTGGCACTAAATACGGATTTAAACAAAATATTTTTAAATTTTACGTGCTCAATCTTTTTGTTAAGCACGTGTGAGCTACGTAGCAAAAATAGTGTGTACTAGAAAAAATTTAAAAATTTGAGTGTGTAAAATAATATTGGTCTTCAAAAAATATGTAACAGGGATTTGGGGATATAGTTCGGATGGCTGCTAATGTATTTTGCCTAACTTCGAAATTGTAAATTTGCATGTCCAAAAATAGCCGAAGACTACTTCAAATGTGCTAGCTAGCTACAAAACGTCCCACATAGAGGTAATATTACTTGAGACCCACGCTATAAATTATTTATATTTGATAGCCGAAAAAATGTATAAATTTTGTATAATTTTTGTATATAACATACACAATGTATAAGTTGTATACAAAAATTATACAAACACAATGTATATGTTATAAACAAAAATTATACAAAGTTTATATATTTTTTTGGCTAACGAATGAAAATAATTTCTGCGGGCTAAAATTGATAATACAAAAAAAAAAACCATTAGTTTCTCTTTCAGAATGACATATATACCACCATCCAATAATAAGCCAAAATTTAATTTGGTTATTAAGGTTAATCAGCTAGGTTAAAGTAGATTTAATTTTCAGTATCTCAAATAATATATTGTTACGATCCGGATTTCTCACCATCGGGAGTCGTTATGGCGCCTATTAATGAGAGTTAGGCAAGCCAACTCTTACTTACATTTTCATTTGCTCCAACTCTCATTTTAAAACATTTAAAAATAATACTATAATTACAACGGAATAAATAAATTTAGCGAAATACTTAACAAAATTTACTAGATACGATACATAAATCCAAACATAATACACTACCCAAGAACTAGTGTCACAATACGCACGAACTTCTAAGAATAATGCACATAACCGTCTGAAAGAAATATGAAACTGTTTATGTCGAATACATAAGATAACAGACTGAAACGTAAAGATAGGAGAGACAACGGGTCCTGCAGACGCCTGCAAGGCTACCTCGATGTCTCAGTGGTCGGAATTTCAACAATCGCACTACTGCTTCTACTGCTGTCCGAAACATGTATCTGCGCAAAAAGAGTGCAGAGTGTAGCATCACCATAACCGACCCCATGTGCTGGTAAGTGCCTGGCCTATCCCAATGAAGTAGCGACAAGGCTAGGACTAGACACCCATATAAACCTGTGTTGTTCAAAACAGATACATATACAACAAAAATAGCAGGAAGGAATATTGATTCGTTAAAAGGGAAAAAACATACTCTGGGGTAGCGGCAAATATAATATCAGAAACTAATATGAGCAATAGAATAAAATTCACTTTCAAGTCTCAATTCATCTTGTTGCGGAGCAGCCCGATCCCATTTCATTTAATATCTCGTGATAGGCATATCATTCGCTCCAATTTCAAATCAATCTCATTTCTCAATATGTCACCGGCAACTATGGCCAATAACAGTACCTAATAGGGTACCGGCAACTATGGCCAATGCCAATAATTATATAAAATATGGTCGGCGTACCACTCGCTCCCATTTCATATAGGCTACCGGCAACTATGGCAAATGCCAACAATCATATAAACTATGGTAGGCGTACCACTCGCTCACATTTCAATATTGGCTACCGGCAACTATGACCAATGTCAACAATCATATAAACTGTGGTAGGCGTACCACACGCTCCCATTTCATTTAATATCTTGTGGTAGGCGTACCACTCGCTCCCTTTCACTTTTACATAATTCTCAATATACATATATATTACCGGCATGAACCAATAATAATTAATCAACAATATATATATTACCGACATGAAACCCAAAATTAAACCAATAATAAATAATCAACAATATATATATTACCGGCATGAAACCAATAATCTTTAATCAATAATATATATATTCCGGCACGAAACCACTTCAACAATATAAGAATTACCGGTATGAAACCAATAATCTTTAATCAACAATATAAGAATTATCGGTATGAAACCAATAATAATTATTCAACAATATAAATATTATCGGTATTAAACCAATAATAATTTCTTTCATATAATCACATAAGATTATTAAGAGTTTTAATCCATTTAATACCCACGATCATGCTCGACCCCCAACGTATAGATACTCGTCACCATGCCTATACGTCGGGTTCCACACATAAAAATTAGCACATAAACTCAACTCATATTCCCTCAAGCTAGGATAGATCAAACACTTACGTCGAAGGTCTACGATCAATTCAATCTATTTTTACATGTTTAGGCCTAAAAATTTGAATAATATTGATGGAATATGAAGAAAACGAGTCAAGAATCACTTACCCAACAAGTTTGATGAAGAATCACCCAAGAATCGCCCAAAAAGCTGTAGAGAAGAGAAAGTTTGGTGGAATGGGATTTAATCCCGTTCTGTTCTGTTTTTCAGAACTTAAAAATCATTGGGCGAAATTGCTCTATGCCATCACAGGGCCTGGGATGCGATCACATAGAAGAAAAGGAGGGGGCTAAACTTTGCTCTATGCGATCACGAGGGAAGCAATGCGATCGCATAGAAGGAAACAGACAAAGCTATGCGATCGCATAGAAGGAAACACACAAAGCTATGCGATCGCAGGGATATTATTGCGATTGCATAGAACAAAATGGGGCAACAAAAATTTACTCTATGCGATCGCGGAGACTCTTATGCGATTGCATAGAGTAAAGTACCAGATACCAGAAACCAGCAAAACACGAGATTTTTCAAAGTCTAAAACACTCGGACACCTATCTAAAACTCACTCGAGCCCTCGGGGCTCAAAACCAAACATGTACATTGACTCAAAAATATCATACGAACTTGCTCGAGAGATCAAATCGCCAAAATAACATCAAAATCAATGAATTGAGCCTTAAAACTCAAGAAATCTTTCAAAATTTCATAACTTCCAAATTTTCCAATTTAAGGCCGAAACATGTCAAACGACGTTCGTTTTCAACCAAACTTTACAGGAAGCACTTAACCAACATATATTAGTTGTACCGGGCGTCGAAACCAAAATACGATCCCAATACCATTACTTTTTTATCAAATTTCAATTTCATTTTCCTTAAACATTTTCATAAAACAATTTAAAGGAAAAATTTATTTCTCGGGCCTGGGACCTCGGAATTTTATTCCGGGCATACGCTCAAGTCCCATATTTTTCTACGGACCTTCTAAGACCGTCAAATCATGGGTCCGGGTCCGTTTTCCAAAAATATTGACCAAAGTCAACTATATCAATATTAATATCAAAATTCTTCAAAATTTTCACATAATTCATACATTTCAACATAAAAATTATCCAGCTTCGCGCCCGGACTGCGCACGTAAATTGAGGTAACTATAAATGAGATTTTCAATGCCTCAGAAGCTCGAAATGACTGAGAAAACAAGTGATGACCCTTTGGATCGTCACATATACATTGTTAGCTATGTGGATACCATTGTATTACTATAAGTTATACTCGTAAACGGTTAAACCATTTTCAGATCTAGTCTAATTTTACAATGAGTTCCCATGTCAACCTCATATAGAAAACGTGGAACCTAAACTCAACATTAATTTTTTCATTGTCAAAGAAGTTTAATTATTCATGAAACAAACCGATAATTATGTGTTACTAACAACCTGAGTAGTCCCAAGCCATATTTGTACATGTCATGCTTGTCTATTTATAAGAAGACCTGTCAATTTTCTTAAGTAAATAGTAATAAATAACAGGAAGAATGTACAAAAGTTTCATGTGTATTAGATTTAACTTGTATACATTATTACAGTGTAAAAGTTTTTATATTAATGTTATATTTAATCCGTTATAACATGTTATTTGGTCACTTTTCTACCGAGACATGACCAAATAAAAGTCTTAAAACCATTCGTAGATGTGCAGATACGTGTTCATTATGGTATGTATATGTTTTCCTTAACTAACTAAAACCATTTTCAGATTCAGTCTAAGTTTACCAAATTAAATAATAAGTTATCACATCAACCTCAGATAGGATATATGGAACCTAAACTTAGTCATTCCTAGAAAAGTTTTGTACATGAAACAGACAGATTCATGTGTTAATTACTTATTATTAACAACTTTAATCACAAGCCAAAAAGTACATATATATTCATGATTGTCTTCTAATCAGAATAACTGCCATTTATATTCACATTTGAACTAATTTGGTTTAGCCACTTAAAAGGGACACGTCCTTCAGAAAACATAAGAAACAAATGGAATGTACGGTTAATTTCACACATATATATAATATTCGAATTGAGGATTCATTGATCCAAAGTTATAAAAATTAATAAATTCTGTAAAAACAAAAAAAAAAATACATCAACTATTTCCTTATATTTCACATAAAAATCGCCAGAAATTCAACAACTTGGCACAAAAATCACAATCAACCTGCCACATGAGATATGTGTAGAATAAGATGGTGTTTGAATTGGCTTAAAAACTAGTCAAATCTATATATACTTAAAAGCCAAAGACAATGGCTTCTCCTTATGCCAAGTGGCAGCCTTGAAAAAAGCCACTTGGCATAATTAGTTATTTGGTTAATAGTTAGTTATTTTTTTTGAATTTAAATACCTATAAAATATGAAAATAAGAAAAAAAATTATCAATTCAAATTGGGGAGTAGTTATTCCTTATATATATATATTATATTATATTATATGTATATCAAACTGATATATATATATATATATATATATATATATATATATATATATATATATATATATATATATATATATATATATATATATATATATATATATTATTATATTATATTATATTATTATAGAGAATAGGAATAGCAAAAAAGTCCAAAGAATTTCAAGTTTAACCAAAATTCAACAAGTGTCAAAATTTAGGAACAAACCTCCAAAATATTTGGATATTCAAAAATAATTTAAAATAAATAAAAAATTTAAAAAATCTTTAATCTTTCAATTCAATTTACTACAACACAGATAATTTTTTAAATGCTTTGTTAAACCTAAAAATTCAAAAAACATAACTACTCCAAGTCTAAATTATTAAGTGCCGATATAATCAGATAAATGAAAAGAGTGCTCTAGAATTAACGTCACTTTACAAATTGAACCTTCCTTTTTCTCTTGAAAATTAAAAATTCAGAGTATTTATTAGATGCATTGATTTTAGAAAATGTATACCAAGACAAATCGTTATTTTTTACTATTAAAAGAGAGAAAATATTGTTGTACTAATTTGATAGTGTTGAGAAAAAGTTATTTGGCACTTTTAGAATAAAATCGAAACTATTTTTGATTAATTTAAATTATGTATATATATTTATATTAAGATTCACTCATCAAGAATATAAGAAAAATATTATACAAAAGAAAGCAGGAAACATAAATATTAAACAAAGTAACATGCTAATATTTTTTTATTAACAATGTAATAATACTAAATATTGGATAATATATTAAAAAATTACATAACAAAAAAGTTATTCGATGACTATATTAGTTCCTTTAATTTAATAGAGATTTTATCCATTAAAATTCATGGAGAATAGGGGTAAGGTCTGCGTACACACTACCCTCTCTACCTTAGGGTAGGGGTAAGGTCTGCGTACACAAAATATTATACAAATTTATATGCTAATACATTTTTATCAACAATATAATAATACTAAATCTTATATATAATAAAGAATAATATAGAACAAAAAATATTTTTTATTAGTCCCTCTAATTTAATAGATATTTTAGTCATTAAAATGCAAATAATATTGCTGAGAAAAAAGAATAAAATTTTAAATAAAAATATGTTTCTTGATTAATAAAATATATATCTTCTATTATATTACAAAAAGATAGTAGCAGATAAAAACATTAAACAATGTAATATACTAATAAAAATATCTATAAACAATATAATAATACTAAATATTGGTAATATAATATCTTCACAAGGTAGAGGTAAGGTTTGCGTACAGACAACCCTCCCCGAATCCCATGATGTGGGATAATACTAGGTATATTATTGTTATTGTTGTTGTTGTTGTATATAAGTACATTTAATTTAATAGAGATATTAGATATCGTATTGACAAATATGATGACAATTAAAATTTATAAAACAATACAATCTAATATGTTCAAATAACCCGATCATAATTTCCGTTAATTCATATTTTTTAATATCGACCGCGCATCGCGCGGGTATGACTACTAGTTAGCTTTAAAACACTTTTTAGTTGGTTGGAGTATTTGGTAACTTTAAAAACAATTTTAAACGTAGCCCAAACAAACTAAAAGCAACAAGTTAAATAATGCTAACTTATTTTTTATAGCTTAAATGTTGGTTAGGTTTGATTATGTAATTTACTCTTTAGTCCCCAATAATCTTTTATTTTTCCAAATATTACTTCAAAGCCAAAAGCCAAACGTTCTTTCCCTTCTTTCTCCTTCCGGTGTTTCCAATTTTGTCAACCATTTCTAATGCCATTTCCATGGCATATCCCATTTTCATATCTATTCCTTTTCAACCTTTTTAATTTTTATCCCCGGTTTCATTTTCATGATTCCTTTCTCACGTAAATAATTATAATCACATTTATTCTTTTACTCCTCCTTGTTTGATATTGTCAATAATTTGTATTACTGTAAATAAATAAAATAATAATCTTTCTGAAAACAGAAACAAAAAATTAGTAAAAATTAAATTTCGAAAACACTATTTTAACTTCTTCAAAATAAATTCTAAAAATGGTATAGGAACAAATCAAACCCACTAAATACACAGTGTGTCCTTAAGGAAATTACTCCCTCAAGTACCCGAGGTTTTGGAATATATCCTCCTAGGATAGAACGATTTAACTCATCGGAGTGTTGGTACCAAAAAACGCCGATAAACAGCGAACCACTCGAAGGCTGCAAAACACACTAAAATTTTGTGAAGAAGAAGAAGAAGAAGAAAAAGAAGATTATCAGAAAATTGCGTAAGTAAATATTATGGTATTATAAGGTATATATATAGCCAATTTGATACTCTTTGAAAATATTTGCGGGAAAAATAAAACGGATTTAAAATAATCCGGGAAAGAAAATGGGCCAATCACTTAATTAATTATTTGAAAAGAATTTTGTCAAAAAGATTAATCAATCGATCTTTGACCAAATTGGAAACCAAAGCTGAAGCCGAGCCGAGCGACGGTGACGGCGGCGTGAAACTTGCCTTCTTCTTAGCTCTTTAAGAGCTAAAAGATGAGCTTCTCTATATATACACAAAGATTTTCTTTCATTCTACTAACAAGGGACAAAGTGCATTAGTGAAATGAACTCATTCAAAATTTCACTTCCTTCTATTTCTTTTCTCGCTATTTTTCATTCACACCTCTTTTGTTATTAATAAATAATAACAAACTCAAAACATAGTATATTTACTAATAATTGTTTTCTTGAAAATGTTTGTTTTGAACGGATGCATTTCTTTTATATTGTCAAACAAACAATATCATAAATATTTGTCTAGTACAAAAGGCTAAAACACAAAAGTATTCGACAAAGTTGAAACAAATATATAACACTAACTAGAGTAATTTCAAATGAAAATTTATCTAAATATAAATATCTTTATCTAAATTTTTTAAAGGAAATTCTCCAAAAATAATATACTTTAGTGTTAACAACTTTAAAGATATCTTAATCATTTTAACAGAAAAAATGCTTACCTGTAATGACCCGACCTGTCGTTACGGGAGTTACCGCCCCGTTTTCTCCATTTTATACTTTAATATGTTCATTTATATGTGTTTGGAGAGTTAGAAGTAAATTCTATGGAATCCAGTTAGAAATGAGGCAATAAACCTCTTTATGAGAAGGTTAGTTTGGAAAAGAACCGGATTTTGACCGATGAGTTAGCAACTCGGAATGGAATTCTGATGATTTGACTAGTTTCAGGGGATGATTTATGGCTCAGGAAAGCAATCGGAATCGAATTCGGAGGTCCGGTGTAGATTTAGGCTTGAATTGGCTAAGGTTGAATTTTGGCGAATTCCGGACGGTAGGCGAGATTTTGATCCGGGGCCCGGATTAAAATTTCGAGAGTAGCAGTAGCTCCGTTAGGTGAGATTGGATATGCGTGCAAAATTTCAGATCATTCGGAGGTGTTTAGGTAGGGTTTTAGATCAAATGTTAGTTTCAGAAGTTGTAATGAAACTTAGGCTTGAATCCGTGAGAATGTGGTGATTTTTATGTTTATGATGTTGTTTTTATGTTGCGAGCAAGTTTGTAATAGAACATACTTGTGCATTTGGTTGAGGTCCCGAGGGTCTCGGGGTGATTTCGGATGGCTAACGGGGATTTTGGTCTTGAAAAATACAGCAAAAATTGTAGAGCAAATTAGCTCTTCACGATCGCGAGCCTAAGGATGCGATCGCATAGAAGGAAATGAGGGCGCTCAAATTTTTGCACTATGCGATTGCGTAAAGGGCACTATGATCGCATAGGTCTGGAAGTTTGGTCAGCGCACTCGCGTAGGAGAGGAAAAATATTTAAAGCGGTCGCATGGATGTTTTCGTGATCGTGTAGAAGGAATTTTGGGCCTGAAAAACTTGTGCATCGCGATCGCGTGCATGGTGCCGCGATCGCATAGAGGAAAAGCTGGCACCAGAATGGTTTTAAGGGTTATTTCATCCGCGACCCTCATAATATTTCCACCACTTTTACTTCGTCAAGGGAGGGTTTTGAGAGCTTTGAAGAGAGAAATTAATGGGTAATCACTGGAGGTAAGTTTCTTGACTCAAAAATACGATTTTATGCTAGAATCAACACCAAATTTCATGAAATTGGGTAGAACTTGTGAAGAATTATGGCCAAAATTATGAAAACGTATTTTTGGATTTTGAAAGGCCATTCGAACTCCGATTTCGATAAATTTTATATGCACGGACTCGTGGCGAGACGAGGAATCCGTTGGTATGAATTTAGAAATTTTTTGAGAAGTGGGCCCGGGGCTCGAGTTTTACCAACTTCGTGTATTATTGCGTTTTCAAGTAATTTTGATTGGTTTATGTTTTTTTGACCCATATTTATGTAATTGTTGTGGTTTTGACTATATTCAACGCACGAGGCGGCAAATTCGAAGGGAAAAGGTATCGCGGACGAGTCCACGGCCGGCTATAGGTGAGTAGTTAATGTATATGGTAGCCTAAGGGTTTGAAACCCCGGCTTAGCATATTGTGACACTATTAGGGTGTGACTCGCACCCCATGGCAGGTGCGGGATTGGTTATGACTGGGGATTGAGACTTGGTCCATCCCAAACATGAATAATAACGCACCCTGTGTAAAGTATATATATGGGCTATAAGCCATGTTTGGGGCCTTGTGCCGACCTGTAGTATCCCTAGAGGATAGATATCTATGTGATAGCTTGATTTTTAAAATCATTGATCTTAGTCCTGGCTTGAAATAACTATTATGAAATGCTAAGCCACATGTTCTTGAAAAATTAAATAAAATTAAAGTATTTCTCATTGTTAATGAAATAAATTAAACTGTTGTGTAACTCATATGCATGTTGTGGACTGAGTATGGATCGGGCTGCACGCCGTAGTAGATGATATGAATATTGCGCTTGGGCTGAAGGAGTCCCTCTAATTTAATAGATATTTTAGTCATTAAAATGCAAATAATATTGCTGAGAAAAAAGAATAAAATTTTAAATAAAAATATGTTTCTTGATTAATAAAATATATATCTTCTATTATATTACAAAAAGATAATAGCAGATAAAAACATTAAACAATGTAATATACTAATAAAAATATCTATAAACAATATAATAATACTAAATATTGGTAATATAATATCTTCACAAGGTAAAGGTAAGGTTTGCGTACACACAACCCTCCCCGAATCCCATGATGTGGGATAATACTAGGTATATTATTGTTATTGTTGTTGTTGTTGTATATAAGTACATTTAATTTAATAGAGATATTAGATATCGTATTGACAAATATGATGACAATTAAAATTTATAAAACAATACAATCTAATATGTTCAAATAACCCGATCATAATTTCCGTTAATTCATATTTTTTAATATCGACCGCGCATCGCGCGGGTATGACTACTAGTTAGCTTTAAAACACTTTTTAGTTGGTTGGAGTATTTGGTAACTTTAAAAACAATTTTAAACGTAGCCCAAACAAACTAAAAGCAACAAGTTAAATAATGCTAACTTATTTTTTATAGCTTAAATGTTGGTTAGGTTTGATTATGTAATTTACTCTTTAGTCCCCAATAATCTTTTATTTTTCCAAATATTACTTCAAAGCCAAAAGCCAAACGTTCTTTCCCTTCTTTCTCCTTCCGGTGTTTCCAATTTTGTCAACCATTTCTAATGCCATTTCCATGGCATATCCCATTTTCATATCTATTCCTTTTCAACCTTTTTAATTTTTATCCCCGGTTTCATTTTCATGATTCCTTTCTCACGTAAATAATTATAATCACATTTATTCTTTTACTCCTCCTTGTTTGATATTGTCAATAATTTGTATTACTGTAAATAAATAAAATAATAATCTTTCTGAAAACAGAAACAAAAAATTAGTAAAAATTAAATTTCGAAAACACTATTTTAACTTCTTCAAAATAAATTCTAAAAATGGTATAGGAACAAATCAAACCCACTAAATACACAGTGTGTCCTTAAGGAAATTACTCCCTCAAGTACCCGAGGTTTTGGAATATATCCTCCTAGGATAGAACGATTTAACTCATCGGAGTGTTGGTACCAAAAAACGCCGATAAACAGCGAACCACTCGAAGGCTGCAAAACACACTAAAATTTTGTGAAGAAGAAGAAGAAGAAGAAGAAAAAGAAGATTATCAGAAAATTGCGTAAGTAAATATTATGGTATTATAAGGTATATATATAGCCAATTTGATACTCTTTGAAAATATTTGCGGGAAAAATAAAACGGATTTAAAATAATCCGGGAAAGAAAATGGGCCAATCACTTAATTAATTATTTGAAAAGAATTTTGTCAAAAAGATTAATCAATCGATCTTTGACCAAATTGGAAACCAAAGCTGAAGCCGAGCCGAGCGACGGTGACGGCGGCGTGAAACTTGCCTTCTTCTTAGCTCTTTAAGAGCTAAAAGATGAGCTTCTCTATATATACACAAAGATTTTCTTTCATTCTACTAACAAGGGACAAAGTGCATTAGTGAAATGAACTCATTCAAAATTTCACTTCCTTCTATTTCTTTTCTCGCTATTTTTCATTCACACCTCTTTTGTTATTAATAAATAATAACAAACTCAAAACATAGTATATTTACTAATAATTGTTTTCTTGAAAATGTTTGTTTTGAACGGATGCATTTCTTTTATATTGTCAAACAAACAATATCATAAATATTTGTCTAGTACAAAAGGCTAAAACACAAAAGTATTCGACAAAGTTGAAACAAATATATAACACTAACTAGAGTAATTTCAAATGAAAATTTATCTAAATATAAATATCTTTATCTAAATTTTTTAAAGGAAATTCTCCAAAAATAATATACTTTAGTGTTAACAACTTTAAAGATATCTTAATCATTTTAACAGAAAAAATGCTTACCTGTAATGACCCGACCTGTCGTTACGGGAGTTACCGCCCCGTTTTCTCCATTTTATACTTTAATATGTTCATTTATATGTGTTTGGAGAGTTAGAAGTAAATTCTATGGAATCCAGTTAGAAATGAGGCAATAAACCTCTTTATGAGAAGGTTAGTTTGGAAAAGAACCGGATTTTGACCGATGAGTTAGCAACTCGGAATGGAATTCTGATGATTTGACTAGTTTCAGGGGATGATTTATGGCTCAGGAAAGCAATCGGAATCGAATTCGGAGGTCCGGTGTAGATTTAGGCTTGAATTGGCTAAGGTTGAATTTTGGCGAATTCCGGACGGTAGGCGAGATTTTGATCCGGGGCCCGGATTAAAATTTCGAGAGTAGCAGTAGCTCCGTTAGGTGAGATTGGATATGCGTGCAAAATTTCAGATCATTCGGAGGTGTTTAGGTAGGGTTTTAGATCAAATGTTAGTTTCAGAAGTTGTAATGAAACTTAGGCTTGAATCCGTGAGAATGTGGTGATTTTTATGTTTATGATGTTGTTTTTATGTTGCGAGCAAGTTTGTAATAGAACATACTTGTGCATTTGGTTGAGGTCCCGAGGGTCTCGGGGTGATTTCGGATGGCTAACGGGGATTTTGGTCTTGAAAAATACAGCAAAAATTGTAGAGCAAATTAGCTCTTCACGATCGCGAGCCTAAGGATGCGATCGCATAGAAGGAAATGAGGGCGCTCAAATTTTTGCACTATGCGATTGCGTAAAGGGCACTATGATCGCATAGGTCTGGAAGTTTGGTCAGCGCACTCGCGTAGAAGAGGAAAAATATTTAAAGCGGTCGCATGGATGTTTTCGTGATCGTGTAGAAGGAATTTTGGGCCTGAAAAACTTGTGCATCGCGATCGCGTGCATGGTGCCGCGATCGCATAGAGGAAAAGCTGGCACCAGAATGGTTTTAAGGGTTATTTCATCCGCGACCCTCATAATATTTCCACCACTTTTACTTCGTCAAGGGAGGGTTTTGAGAGCTTTGAAGAGAGAAATTAATGGGTAATCACTGGAGGTAAGTTTCTTGACTCAAAAATACGATTTTATGCTAGAATCAACACCAAATTTCATGAAATTGGGTAGAACTTGTGAAGAATTATGGCCAAAATTATGAAAACGTATTTTTGGATTTTGAAAGGCCATTCGAACTCCGATTTCGATAAATTTTATATGCACGGACTCGTGGCGAGACGAGGAATCCGTTGGTATGAATTTAGAAATTTTTTGAGAAGTGGGCCCGGGGCTCGAGTTTTACCAACTTCGTGTATTATTGCGTTTTCAAGTAATTTTGATTGGTTTATGTTTTTTTGACCCATATTTATGTAATTGTTGTGGTTTTGACTATATTCAACGCACGAGGCGGCAAATTCGAAGGGAAAAGGTATCGCGGACGAGTCCACGGCCGGCTATAGGTGAGTAGTTAATGTATATGGTAGCCTAAGGGTTTGAAACCCCGGCTTAGCATATTGTGACACTATTAGGGTGTGACTCGCACCCCATGGCAGGTGCGGGATTGGTTATGACTGGGGATTGAGACTTGGTCCATCCCAAACATGAATAATAACGCACCCTGTGTAAAGTATATATATGGGCTATAAGCCATGTTTGGGGCCTTGTGCCGACCTGTAGTATCCCTAGAGGATAGATATCTATGTGATAGCTTGATTTTTAAAATCATTGATCTTAGTCCTGGCTTGAAATAACTATTATGAAATGCTAAGCCACATGTTCTTGAAAAATTAAATAAAATTAAAGTATTTCTCATTGTTAATGAAATAAATTAAACTGTTGTGTAACTCATATGCATGTTGTGGACTGAGTATGGATCGGGCTGCACGCCGTAGTGGATGATATGAATATTGTGCTTTGGCTGAAGGAGCCCCTCCGGAGTCTGTACACACCCCTAATGAGCACCGTCGATGTTAAACGGATCGGGCTACGCGCCGTAGCGGTCATGTGCATTGCATTGCATTTTTGTATGTAAATTATCTGTGCTAATTATGAATTTGCTGTTGTTGTTAGTTCGTGGTAGGTATCGGACTGTAGTTTTAGCTTTGCTCTGTGGTATTATGTGAATTTCCTGCTTTCAGCTATTTTATATACTTTTTACTCACTGAGAGTATTCCTATTACTATTCACTTTTGGTTAGAGGCTCTAGACTCGTGGCCTCAGATCTTTTGGGAGTGTTATTTTTTATGATCGCACTTCTCAGTATTTGATTCTACTATTATTATTGGAGTATATTTATTGACTCTTATATTCTTCTTGAATTCGTCCTTTTGGGACTAGTTTTCTATTTGGAAACAGTTGTTGGTCTGGCTCGCCTAGCTTTAGTGTTGGGCGCCATCACGATCGGGTTTGGGTCGTGACAAGTTGGTATCAGAGCCTAGGTTACTAGACCTTGCGAGTCATGATCCGGTTTAGTAGGCTTTCGCGGATCGGTACGTAGACGTCCGTATCTATCCTCGGGAGGCTACAGAACTTTAGGAAACACTTTACTTTCTTGAAATTCTTATCGTGCGTATTTGATTCAGCTTGAGAAATAACTCTTGAAATTTCTTCCACATGCCTGTATGCGCACGCGAGCGTTCAGTAATATAATTGCCTTGATGGCTTGTGATTCCCCGATCAAGGGGCGAGATGTAATCTCCGTGAGTTCATGTTGGGCTAGTCTGGAGGACTTGAGGCCGAATCTTCGCTTATGGCTTGAGCACTGAAGTTCTGATTATGCGAGCAAGTGCTTTGAACTTATGTGTTCGGTAATGTCCTTATTAGCTAGGATGGCGGCCGGATATCCACGTGGTGAGTAAGTTAGCGCTGTGAGGTGTATCTATGTGATTTAGTAGTGACGAAGAAGTTTGTGGGATAATAGATGAATTGTTAAGCGATTCGTTCCTATTGCGATCTGTTGTGTAACCCCAAGTTGTGGGCGCGTGACGAATATTGTCGTATCTCCTAGTTGGAAAGTTAAGTGCAATACGTGTGGCGGTATGAGTTCAGACTCAGAAAGACTAAATTGGCGATGTTTTATATGTGTTATGATTCAAAAGAGTGCAACGCATGTCCCTGTATCGTTTTTGATAGTATAATACAAGTAGTATTGAGATTAATGTTGTTAATATACATTGTGATAGTTTGTTAAGTTGTAGTCGTGCTGTTAGGATGGTTTTGGTGATTCCCTAGCAAGTGGAAAGGCCCAATTACAAAGGAAACTCTGCCGAAATTTTTGAAAAATTTGGGACTTAGTAAAAAAAATAAATTGTCGCCTAAAGAGTGGGCTTGACTGTTAAGTGAGTAAATGCACGAATTGCAGAAGGGTTAAAATTTCTGATGATCTGTGTCTCTACAAGCTTGTGAAAGAGTGAGTTTAATCTCACCATGGTATTACGACAGTAATAGAGTATATGTGTTCTGATATATATGGCTTCGAGCTAAGCTGGGGAGGTTCCCGTTGAATAGCTGAGTGCACGATTATATGCTATGTTGGTTCTGTCTTAAAGTATACTGGCGAACCAGTTCTGATTGCAGAAATTAAGCTGAGAACAGCACGAGTGAAGGGAAATTTTGACAAAGATGTCATGAGCTCGGATGAGAAGGAAGGAAGTTTAGATTGTTAAGGTAAACCGGTATCATCTTCAGTGTCACCTAAGATCGGTGTTTTGTAACGAGGGTTTTACGACCTGGAAAATTATTCTTGATCGCTCATTAGTGTTAGTACGACCGGTGGTTTAGAGGTACGCCCCAAATATTGTTGCGCTAGGTTGTGGGCGTGTGTCCTACTGGAAGATTATATAAGTGTGGCATACAGTCATGTGGCAAGTTAAAGATGTAAAACAAGTATGAAGGTTGTGATAGTATTGTTAGATTGAGGAATTCACGCCTAGAGGGCACTTGGCATATTGAGTTGTGAACTGGGGAGGATTACCCCGATTATGATGGTTGTTCTTGTGTGTTATGAGAAAATGGGAGTTATTATGGACCTTTGAAAGGTTATTAGACTAGTTAGTGTGATCAGAATCGGCTTGAAGTCGGTGGATTGATTTAATGTGAATAATGGCTCTATAGCAGGCCAGAGGTGTGCATCTTTGTAATGCGAACCACGTGGAGGAGTAGTTCGGTTGATGTTTCTTTGTCAGATATTTCGCGTAACGGTGCATTGAGTTGTGCGGGTTGTGAGGCGGCTTGAGAAAATTGCTATATGTTAAGAATCCGCGTAGGAACGACGTTACATGAGCATCTTGGCTTTTGATATTCCAATTGTACATCGCACCTCGGTTGTGTTTGAGTTTTGTAGTTTATAACGTTAAATATCCCCTAGGGATGATATCATGCACTTAGCATGCATACGACCGATACTCGGTATTATGTTGTAATGAGAAAATTTGGCTCGATGTGCATCTCCTTATGTGAGATCTACGTGTAGATCGGGTGGCACGCTGCCACATGTATGTTATCTGGAGCGGGTTGCACGCTGCAACAGTGTAATATCGAGCATAATTTTCTATATGCCATCTCTATATGCTTTACTTCCTATTTTCCAGGAAAAGTCTATATTAGTGCGTAGGATTTGATGATTTCCTTCCAGAGCTCGTTTTCTTTAGGACCGCATTTGAATTGGTAGCTTATTAGCACATTTGGGCATCATATGCGATATTTAATTATGTCTGGAGTGGCTTATTACTTGAGCAATTCGTATTGAGTGAGACGAGATCATTGAATTCGGGACCGATACAATCTGAGTATATGAAGTAAAGTAAAGAGCTAAGACCATTGTTTGGTTCAGAATAAGGTGATAGTTCTTGCCAAGAGTATAAAACTAATGAATAGTTGTCTCAACGGTGGCGAAGAATGTATACAGACATCATCTGCCGTGTCAGTACTGTAAGAATTTGCACAAGGCATGTGTTTGTCATGCTGAGCATGGGATGTGTAGTGATTCCTTCTAAGCGATTAGATAAGAGAGCTTCAGATGATTAGGGAAGACGGTATTGCTAAGTTGAAAGTGACTTGACGCGAGTATGTGTTTCAGAAAAAGATAATGTAATTAAACTGATGATATTTTAGTAGAATTGCGGCATGTTCTCGTTGGGTCCACTAGTGGTATTCGGGTTTGCTTGGTAGCGCAGGTAAATATTGAGTATTTGTCCTGGAATGATTTGGTATAAAATGGGTGCATGTATTCGCACGGTGGAAATTGGGATCAGGTTTGATAAATTGTGTGTTATATGGAGATCTGATGTACAGGCTATGTTGAGGTGGTGGATCTTTATTCGCTGCTATGTTATATTTTGGATGTGATGTTGGAATTCAGACTGGTTATCTTACTGTTGGGTTGATTTTTAACTATTGCATTATGGGCTACGCCAGAAATGACACAGGTTAAGTGGTGAAGTGCGTTAGAATATATTTTAGCGGAATGATTTGTATTTCAAGGAACCAGCGGACAGCTGGGAAGGATTTTTCTTAATTGGGCAGTCATGAGATGTTAGTGCAAAGGTTTCTATCATTGGTCCCGTTGCGTTATTAAGGGACTCTTCGGATGCATTCCTTGTGGCCGGATATACCGGCGGGCGAGATTATGGATTTCAGTATTGATTTGAGGCAGGGTACTGTATCGTACAGCTTCGGCAGGAGTTATGGTAGTGGAAGAAACAGTTTTAGGCTTCTTGGTACTGAGTTCGTTGGCATGCCGATATGTGTCACACCTCCTTTTTCCGCACCCACGAGGGCACGAGGGAGTTTTTCCAATTAAGGGACAATCGAGACGGGATCAATTTATTAAATTTCAGAGTCGCCACTTGGGAAAATAATGGTGTTCCAAGTCACCGGTTTGATCCCAAACCGAGGAAATTTATGACTTTGTAATATAGTCTGCGAAACTAGAAACCTGGATAAGGAATTCTGTTAACCCGGGAGAAGGTGTTAGGCACTCCCGGATTCCGTGGTTTTAGCACGGTCGCTCAATTGCCATTTTTTTTGTTTCTATCTGATTCTTTTATATATTTTTAACTATGTGCTTTTAATGCTCCGCTCTTATTTTTAGAAGAATTGCGACGTTACGAAAACACATTTCGAGCCGCACCGTAACCAGTACGCCTGCGATTCTAATGCATTTCAGTTTCGCCGAGAGTAAGATTTGGGTCGCATAAATGCACACCCGTATTCAAGAAAGTAATTTTATTTCAAATCGGGCCTAAAGAGTCTATCGTCTATTTAACTTTGGGAAAAGACCGTGAAATTCACTAGACGGTCCTTCCAAGTCTATGCTTCTTATAACAACTGATTAGAGGGCCCCGCGATTGTGTATTTGCGTTTGGCGAGGCTCATCTCATTATTATTAAGGCCGATCCCAAGATGAACTATATTCTCTACTTGTTTTGTCTTTAACAACAAAGAAAAATGTTAATTGTTTATCATTACCTGCTAGTTTTATATTTTTTGTTTTTATCATTTGGGCCATTCAATAGAGCCTTGACTCAAAATTAAACGCCAGAAGGCAATTTCCTTTTTACTTTGCTCTTAAAATATTCCAATTTGTATTCAAACTAGTTAAGCTAATTAGTTACCCAAAAAAATTTGTTTTATTTAAGAAAAGAATATTGAACATGCTTCAGATTTTAACCCAATCTAACTGATAATCAGTTTTTGTGTGAATGATCTAGATCATAGTAGATATACATGAACTAAAGTGTATTGATAATTTAATAGCAACGAAGTGATATATCAATTGTCCAGATTCCCCTTTTTAAGCGACTATTGAAAGAACGGGATTTACATACTTAATTAACTAATTGAACATTGAACACGATACTACTAATTCATCACCCTCGATCAAGTTACCATCATCATGACTCTATTTACTTTCACACTAATTGTTGGTTATCATGCACTCTTAATTTGATCAAATTAACACCACTAACATAATGGAAAATTTTTCTTTTTAACATGTATTCACTGATCCGTATACCCCTTACATAGTACCTTTCCAGTAGACCACTTCTACTATGATAGCCTATGGAAATATAAAGCTCACATAATTGCAATCCATATAGTCTATTACATGCTCAAGTTCTCTTTAATGAATATACATGTTTTTAACTAATCAATAAGCTAAACTTTGTTTCTTCAATTCACGTTTACAGCTTCAGGCAGTAGTGAAATACCTGGAATTCAACACAGCAAGAGAATGGAGATCAGTTAAGTCGATGAAGCCAAATGACAACAGACCAACAGCAATAACCAACAACAACAAACAACCAAACACTCAGCCACTGAACACAGCTAAAACAGTAGCACAGCACCACCACCAACACAAGAACAACAGGCAGTGGCAATCTAAACCAACACTCAGCAGATACGCCACAGTCAAACTCAGTAGCACAGCAACAACAACAACCCAAGAACAACAGCAACCAACCGACCACTATGCAACAGTATACACAGTGTGTATGTGTGTGTGTATTTTTGTTTATTCCTATGTCTATCTTCCCTACTCTCACTGTATTTTTAGTTCAAAATTCTTTTTCCAGATATCTCTGTGTGTGTAGGAATATCTCTGTCTATATTTTCGAATCTCCTACCGTGTCTTACTGTTCCAGATTAATGCTATATTTATAGCTAAAACAGACCTCCTCCCTAAATGACTTCTTGATTCAAGTTAAATGGTTCCCCATGCTTACATGTTTGTCCCTTCTTGTTTTAATCAAAAGTCATGGGTGTATTATAGTATTAATATTAACTCCCATGCCTATTGTTTGGTTCCCCACTAACACTTGTCTTTTCCTTAATTAATTCAAAAGTTATGGGTGAGTTAATTGTTTAATCATTTTGTCTTGAAGCTCCCCCATACCATTAGGTCTTGTAGCAAATAGAATAGTTTAATGGTCCATTAGTGTTCCCTGACGGAGCATTCAATTAAACTAATTCTCCAAACCTTTAAAAACCCAAAATAACCCTGAAACTTCTAAAATTACTATCCTACCCTAATCCATTTTCAATATGTATTGCAATCTATCAGTTATAACCAATTTTCTAATCAAGCTCAACCAAAAAATTTAAGATAGAACTTAGATCAGATCAACTAGCATCAAAATAAAGACCAATGTATTAGAAACAAGACGGAAGATTTAGTGATTAAACCTAAATAGGAACAAATGAACACTGTAAACATACTGACCGAAAACAAACTGAATTCATATGTAAAGATGATAGACCATGGAAAGGAAAGAAACAATGACAATTTGAGACAAGGTAACAACACGTCATTTACTAGAAAAAAAATGCATATCGACACCACATATATGAAACCAAGGCATTGACCTAAAATAAGAAATTATCATGAAGAGCCACATAAAAGCTTGAAACAGTCTATAATGGAGCTGAATCTTAGATAAAATTCCAATGCCACAACATATATCGCAACATATACATGGATTGTGTATACTTATATTCAAAACTAATTAAGGATTAAGTATCACAACACTAATCTCTTCAACAGCTCAAAAGGACAACAATCGAATCAATTCCTAGCAAACTAGAACCGTACCAATTGTTACATCAGTTGTAAGAATCCACCATCAATTAAACACCATCAGGTAATTCAAACAACAGATAATCTTGCCATCTACTTATATCATTAAGTTTATTTAAACCAAGAAAACAAATTCGAACATATTCACCATATTGAGCAGCCCAGAACATGACTACAATTAGAGACAAACATGCAATATTATCAAATCAAAATAGAGGGGAGGAAAGAATGAACCTCAAAGACAAATCATACTATCGAGGAACTCGAATAGAACTCAAATTAGTTCCGTGACTTTTGAATGGGGACTTCGACTCAAATTGGCGAGCAAACGAGGACCTTGAATTGGCATCGGCAACTCAAAACAGTCCAGACGTGCCTTCAACCGAAGCTAAGCTTCATATCAGAATCGGGACTCGAAAATGATTCCAAATGCGTTTGTGTGTTATCCAGCGGCTAGAAATTAGCAAACAGCGATTCAATCGCTTCAATCGAAGGGATGCGTTTGTGTGCGCGAAGGGATGAACGGCCAAGACCTTGACGGAACTCGAACTCGAACGGCAACAGCGACCAAGCGAGCTCGACTCGGCAGCAGCAACCAGCGATTCAATCGCTTCAAATTCTTAGGAGCTGTGAAGCTAAAACCAGAAATTTGAGAGTAGCCACGAAATCCGCTGTGTGTGTGTGTTTCTGGCAAATTGTGTGACAGAGAAGTGCAATTGACGGATAATATGTCTGGAGCCTGAAAGCCAGACTCATCTGCCCAATTAACCAGGACCTCTTTGACCTTCTCCATTGACAAAGACTTTCCAGTTCCCTGGGCAGCCACAAACATACAAACTCCCAGCCTTCTCTTTTTCCACAGCTTGCTTACAAAACTCCAGAACTCTATTCTGCTCAACTTGTTGACACACCAGATTTGATGGCGCCCTAGACACATGCAATGCCTCCTTCACCGCATTTAACTGCTCCATATCTCAAACGAATCTGAAAATTAATCGTGAGGCAGCGCTAAACTCAACAAAATGCGACGAACCATAAATGAACCTCGAATCAGCGGCAAACCTCTCCGCTTACACCGGAATACTCGATCAACCGACTTCAACGGAAAACTCAAAACTCGACCCTTTTCCACGTAATTTTTTCGTGAAAAGAAAAAAAAACAGAGCTCGAGCTATAGTGTTTGGGGGCTGTTTCGATAGAGATTGCTGCTGGTTGGCATTGGAGAAGGTGAACAGGTGTAGTTGACGGCGGTTGTGGTGGTCGTTCGTTGATTGACAGAAGCAGGGGTCATTGGTTGTCGTTTGGTTGCTTCCGTGAGAGCCGACGGCGATGGGGTTGTGAGAGATGAAGAGGTGGGCTGTTCTGGCGGGTTAGAGGCTGGTCGTTCATGGCTGGAGACGACGGGCTGAAGATGGGGGTCTGGCGAGCTTGGTCATGGAGGAGATGAGCAGCGGCGGTTGCTGCTTAGTTTTGTGATTTAGGGTTCTTTGTTTGGTGAGAAATGAACGAGAAAGACAAGGTTTTGGGGGTCTTTAGTTGGGTTAAGTGTGGGACTTAATCTCGACCGTTGGATCATGATGATCAACGATCCAGATTAATTCTAAGGCAAACAAATGGGGCTGTTTGGGTTTACAGGTTTGGGCCTGGATTTTGGGCTTGATCTTGGGTATTTTGTTTGGGCCTTGTTGTGTTGAGATTGGATTTGACCCAATCTAAATTTCATATCTCTTCATTTCTTGAAACTAGACTTTATGTTGTATTATATATATATATATATATATATATATATATATATATATATATATATATATATGATGTATTACATATATATGTATATATATATATATATATATATATATATATTAACTTGTAACACAATTAAATTTTTCACTACAATTATCCTACATAATTACATATCACCTAAAAATGTAAATCACATAATTTCGATATCAAACACTAAAAATGCAAAACCTAATATATATTTTTTGTATTTTACTAATTTAAATAAATAAACACGCACACAAAAATGCAAATTTAAGATAAAAATAACACAAAATCACAAAAATCATGCCCAACACGAAACTATTTTTATTTTGAATTTTCTGGGAGTACTTCTCAGGTAAGGCAAAAATCACGTGCTCACAGCTGCCCCTCTTTGCGCGTAAACATGCCGAGTTTTCGTGCAAAGATAAGTGAGCGGATATAAGCGATTTTTGCCCATTCGAGCACTCCGTATGAAGCATTTTGGAAAAGTTTTGACCGAACCTTGCTTCGAAGGTCTCCTACATATCCCTGGCTAAAAGGGAATCAGGTCAATGTAGTTCGGGAAGTTCTGGTAGCTGGGACTACCATGACTGTTGCGATCTTCTGGTAGCTGGGACTACCATGACTGTTGCGATCTCGCTGTTACTGCTGTTGCCGCTGTTACTGCTGTTACCACTGCTTAGCCGATCTCCTTGTTACACCGTACTAAGCAACAAAAACAAGAAGCTAGACTAAGTTACAGTACTACAAGTTCTTATCTATCCTTTTTAACTTGATCTTGTCGCGCTCCTTTGCCATCCTGTCTGACTTGGCGTTCCTTCTGATGCTTCTTCTCTTCTGCCAATTGTTATTTCGGCCTATCTTGATTTCCGAACTCCGACCATTGTTTCCTTCTTTATGATCTTTGAACTATTCTCCTTCGCAATCTGAATCTATCTGTTCTGATCCTTGTTGCCTCCCTCTGCTTACGAACTTGGATTCATGCCGGAGATTTTTGTTACATTCAACCGCTTTCCTCACCCAAATTAAAATAGATCGCCACCCCATTCTCCAGGCGGGCTCCCTGACTTCAACCACTACTTCAAAATAAAATCGCCGCTCCGTTCTCCAGGCGGGCTCCCTGACTTCAACTACTACTTCAAAAATAAAATCGCCACTCCATTCTCCAGGCGGGCTCCCTGACTTCAACTACTATTTCAAAAATAAAATCGCCACTCCATTCTCCAGGCGGGCTCCCTGACTTCAACTACTACTTCAAAAATAAAATCGCCACTCCATTCTCCAGGCGGGCTCCCTGACTTCAACTACTACTTCAAAATAAAATCGCCACTCCATTCTCCAGGCGGGCTCCCTGACTTCAACTACTACTTCAAAATAAAATCGCCATTCCATTCTCCAGGCGGGCTCCCTGACTTCAACTACTACTTCAAAAATAAAATCGCCACTCCGTTCTCCAGGCGGGCTCCCTGACTTCAACTACTACTTCAAAATAAAATCGCCACTCCATTCTCCAGGCGGGCTCCCTGACTTCGTCTACAACTTCAAATAAAATCGCCACTCCATTCTCCAGGCGGGCTCCCCGACTTCAACTACTACTGCAAAAATAAAATCGCCACTCCATTCTCCAGGCGGGCTCCCTGACTTCAACTACTACTTTAAAATAAAATCGCCACTCCATTCTCCAGGCGGGCTCCCTGACTTCAACTACAACTTCAAAATAAAATCGCCACTCCATTCTTCAGGCGGGCTCCCTGACTTCAACTACAACTCACTAATTTCATCCTATCCTGATTACCTTCCTTTGCCTTTTGTACCATTTTCTTCTTCCTGCATTGCCTCTCGGGCCACCTTCTCTTCTGAATTATCTTGTATTGGAATTGCCTTCCCCTTGAGCCGTGCTCCCCGACTTCAACTACTACTTCAAAATTAAATCGCCACTCCATTCTCCAGGCGGGCTCCCTGACTTCGACTACTACTTCAAAATTAAATCGCCACTCCATTCTCCAGGCGGGCTTCCTGACTTCAACTACTACTCATTGATTTCCTCCTATCTTGATTACCTTCCTTTGCCTTTTGTACCATTTCCTTGTTCCTGCATTACCTCTCGGACCACCTTCTCTTCTGAATTATCCTGTCTTGGAATTGCCTTCCCCTGGGTCGTATTACTTTTTCTTCTGGCTGCTGGGGGTATTTTGGAACTGTTTACTCGCTTGCTGGGGATGATGCTGCTGAGGAAGTATTCTTTGTTTCCTTCACCCCTCATCCTCTTCCTTCTTCCCATACCTCCTCTGGGACTCACGCTCTTGCCTCATCGAACAAATTATGGGATGTAATACTGCTAGGGGAATCTCGAAGCCATTGTTTTATTTTCCCCACAACTGCTGGGGGTGATACCAAGCTCAAATATTACCCCATCGTGTCGTCTGGCCTTTCTCAAAACTATTCCGTTCAAAGATCATTTCCTCGCGTTATCTGGCTTCTTTCCCCAACCGAGTATTTGGTTTTGAGAAAATTTTCGCAACGGGAGAAAATTTTATGCCCCAGTTTGAGAATCTTCTCCGTGGCATGCTTTTCTGCCAACAACCCTCTTTTCCTGCTTTTAAATCAAAGAAAAATTGTTAGTTTCAAAATGCGGTGAGTGGTCGTGCCACTCTTGTTGGGGCCATTTTCTTTTCTCTTTCGGCTGCTTGGCCTCTCTCGAACTTTGAGGGCGACGTTGACGCTTGCTGGGGACGATGATCTTTCCACGAACGACCTCTCATCTTTCCTTTTATTCCAATCTTTGGTTTGATCCGACTCTTTTTAGCCGGTGATCTGTTGCGCGAAATCATCTTTCGGACATGCCACATGTGTCCATCATACTCCATAATTCTTGCGAACCTTCCACTCGGCCTGTCATCCCAATCTTACTATCGTAACGACTTCTGTCTTATTGCCTCGTTCCACGCCTATTCACTTTTCAATATACTGCTTTGGGAGACTTGGTAGTAAGCTTTGAAAAATCAATTTTCGAAAATGAAAGAAAAGAAAAGAAATACTGACCGCAAATGACAAAAGAAGAGAAAAACTTTTCTGAACTCAAAAATAGGAAAACTTATCTGAATGTGTGACTGATCCAATGGTTATGCCGCGCCTTTGAGATTAAACTACCCAGTCTATTTATGTCAATCACTTTCTGATACCGCGTTCCGCTAGAGGTAAACGGATGTCCAAACCTTGTCTCATGCAGACATCTTGTAACCATCTCGTCCTGTCACCTCACAGTGCCCTTCGAAGGGTTTTCACTAATGAGATTCTCTCATTTCTCTCTATCTCCCGTCGCCTTAAGGTGCCCGCAAAGGTTTTCACCGTAAGACTCTCTCATTTTACTTCTCTCAACTTCCTTCGCCTTAAGGTGCCCTCGAGGGTTTTCACCGTTAAGACTCTCTCATTTACGCTTTCTTTCCAGGCTGGGGTATTATCCATGAAATTCCCTATAGAGCGTTATCCCCTTTCGGCTTGTGCATCCTGGATTCAATCGAGGGTCGGGATGTCACTCTTGGCTTTCATCCACATGACTTGGCACTTCTCAAATACCGATCGAGAGGTCTTTCTGGTTCTTAATATGGTTTCTGCGTGTGAGGCTGAAGAAAGGGGTTTAGCCTCAACGGTTAGCTTATTACAACTTTCGGAATCCCCACTATCTTTCCAACGAAACAATGACTTCTGCCCCAGTTTTGTCGCTTGGGGGATTTTTTGATTTTTATTTTATTATGACCGAGCCGTGTGGCGCCTACGTATCCTTCTTGAGGAATCAGGTCGAACGTAGTTCACTTTTTCTTGTATTTTTCTTTGTTTCTTTTTCTATTCTGTTACACATCTTCCTTGATGATTTCGAAAGAGGGTATATGAAAGAATAATTAAGGCTCAAATGGGGAAACAAAGGTTAAAGTGTTTGGGTAGTAGAAAAATTGCCTCTGTCATTTCATTCTCCGAAAAATGCCAAATACACACAAACGAAACCAAACGTTGACAAATGTATTAAAGAATTACACATAATATCTCTTGACTGCATCAGAATTGATAGCCATATCGGTGCATCTTCCCTCGACATCAGTCAGACATAGAGCGCCGTTGGATAATACTCTAGTCACCACAAAAGGTCCCTGCCAATTTGGAGCGAACTTGCCTTTCGCTTCGGCCTGATGGGGTAGAACTCTCTTCAGCACATGCTGTCCCACTTCAAATCTCCTGGGACATACCTTCTTGTTATATGCTCTCGCCATTCTCTTTTGATACAATTGGCCGTGACATACTGCTGTCAATCTCTTTTCATCGATCAAGCTCAATTGCTCTAATCGGGTTTTGACCCACTCGTCGTCATCAATCTCGACTTCGGCGACAATTCGGAGGGATGGGATTTCAACTTCTGTTGGTATTACTGCTTCGGTCCCGTACACCAACAAGTAAGGAGTTGCACCTACCGAAGTCCGGACGGTAGTGCGATAACCCAACAGCGCAAATGGTAACTTTTCATGCCACTGCCTAGACCCTTCTACCATCTTCCTCAATATCTTCTTTATGTTCTTGTTTGCTGCCTCGACCGCACCATTTGCTTTTGGGCGATACGGTGTGGAATTTTGATGTGTAATCTTGAACTGTTGACATACTTCTTTCATCAATCCACTGTTAAGATTGGCACCGTTATCCGTGATGATTATCTTTGGAATTCCAAACCTGCAGATGATGTGGGAGTGTACGAAATCCACCACCGCCTTTTTGGTCACCGATTTGAATGTTTTGGCCTCCACCCACTTGGTAAAATAATCGATCGTCACCAGGATGAACCTATGACCATTGGAAGCCGCAGGCTCAATAGGCCCAATAACATCCATACCCCATGCGACAAACGGCCATGGTGCGGACATTGTATGCAATTCAGTCGGCGGAGAATGAATCAAATCTCCGTGTATCTGACACCGATGGCATCTTCGCACGAAACTTATACAATCCCGCTCCATAGTGAGCCAATAATATCCTGCTCGAAGAATCTTCTTTGCCAATACGTATCCGCTCATGTGTGGTCCACAAACTCCCGAGTGTATATCTGTCATCACTGTTGTGGCTTGACTTGCATCTATACATCTCAATAATCCCAAATCCGGGGTTCTTTTGTACGGCACCCCTCCACTGAGGAAAAATCCGTTTGCCAATCGCCGGATAGCCCTCTTCTGATCTCCGGTTGCCTGCTCCGGGTATACTCCTAACCTGAGGTATTCCTTGACATCATGAAACCACGGCTCACCATCCACCTCTTCCTCTATCACATTACAATAAGCATGTTGATTCCGGATCTGGATATGTAACGGATCGACACGAACCTTGTCCGGGTGGTGTAGCATTGACGCTAAAGTAGCCAACGCGTCGGCAACCTCATTATGCATCCTTGGGATGTGCCTGAATTCTACCGATCGAAAGCGTTTGGTCAAATCATGCAAACACTGACGATATGGGATAAGCTTTAAATCTCTGGTTTCCCATTCTCCCTGAATCTGATGTACCAGAAGGTCCGAGTCCCCCAAGACCAAGACGTCCTGTACATCCATGTCCACCGCTAATCGCAACCCCAAGATACATGCCTCGTACTCAGCCATATTATTGGTACAATGAAAACGCAGTTGAGCAGTAACAGGATAATGATGTCCCGTTTCCGAGATGAGCACAGCCCCTACTCCGACTCCTTTTGCGTTTGCCGCTCCGTCGAAGAAGAGCTTCCACCCTGGATCCTTGGTTAGTTCTAACCCCTCAATTTGCAACACTTCTTCATCTGTAAAATACGTCCTCAAAGGTTCGTATTCGTCGTCAACGGGATTCTCGGCTAAGTGATCGGCCGGGGCTTGAGCTTTCATAGCCGTCCTTGTCACGTATATGATGTCGAACTCCGTAAGTAATATTTGCCATTTTGCTAACCTCCCTGTAGGCATAGGTTTCTGGAAAATATACTTCAACGGATCCAAACGCGAAATGAGGTAAGTGGTGTAAGAAGACAAATAGTGTTTCGGCTTTTGGGCTACCCAAGTCAGGGCGCAACATGTCTTTTCTAGATGAGTGTACTTGACCTCGTGGACTGTGAACTTCTTACTGAGGTAGTAAATGGCCCGTTCCTTCCTGCCGGTAAGATCATGCGGCCCCAGTACGCAGCCAAACGAATTCTCCAGAACCGTCAGATAAAGAATCGGGGGTCTGCCCGGTTCAGGCGGAACTAGTACGGGTGGATTTGACGGATACCCTTTGATTCGGTCAAACGCTTCCCGACATTCTGCGTTGTCCATTCTATCGCGCGTCTTTCTTCAATAGGCGGAATATGGGTTCACGGGTTGCTGTAAGTTGAGCAATAAACCTACTGATGTAATTTAACCTTCCCAACAGACTCATTACCTCTGTTTTATTCTTTGGCGGGGGTAGCTCTTGAATGGACTTGATTTTGGATGGGTCCAACTCAATGCCCCGTCGGCTGACGATGAATCCTAGCAACTTTCCTGATGGGACTCCGAATGCGCATTTGGCCGGATTGAGCTTGATGTCGTACCTTCGAAGTCTTTGAAAGAACTTCCTGAGGTCGGCAACATGGTCTTCTTGACGTCGGGATTTTACGATCACATCATCCACGTACACTTCAATTTCCTTGTGTATCATGTCATGGAATACCGTAGTCATCGCCCTCATATATGTTGCCCCTGCATTCTTCAAACCAAACGGCATCACTCGGTAGCAATAAGTCCCCCACGGTGTGATAAAAGCCGTCTTTTCTGCGTCCTCTTCATCCATCAAAATCTGATGATATCCCGCATAACAATCCACAAAGGATCCGATTTCGCGTCCGGCGCAATTATCAATTAGGATATGGATATTGGGAAGTGGGAAATTATCCTTAGGACTCGCCTTGTTGAGATTGCGATAGTCCACGCATACTCTGATCTTTCCGTCTTTCTTTGGCACCGGTACTACGTTAGCCAACCATTCAGGGTATCGAGTGACACGAATGACTTTCGCCTGCAACTGCTTGGTTACCTCCTCCTTAATCTTCACACTCATCTCCGTCTTGAATTTCCACAGTTTTTGCTTGACGGGAGGATATGCCGGATCAGTGGGTAATTTATGAACCACTAGATCAGTGGTGAGTCCTGGCATGTCGTCGTACGACCATGCGAAAATGTCTTTAAACTCCATGAGTGTTTTGATCAACTCTTCTCTCAGATTGGGTTCAATATGGACACTTATTCGGGTTTCTTTGACGTCATCCGCATTCCCTAGATTAACGGCCTCGGTATCATTTAAATTCGGTTTGGGTTTTTCCTCGAAGTGACTTAATTCTTCACCGATTTCTTCTACGGCTTCATCATCGCCGTACTCGGACTCACTCTCGTCACTTCTTATTTCATGCGTTATTATTTCCAATCCCGATTGACTTTCTAGACTGGGTTGATTAATCTTTAAGCACGCCATATCATTAAGATCAGTTGAAAGAAAGCTGTTCAGAAAAGTAAAAAGAAGGAAAAATAAACAAAATTAGACACGAAGGGAATCAAATTTCATTAAATGGGAACTGTACAAGGAAAAACAAACTGCAAACTTAAATCAAAAATGAACTAAAAACAACTGGATTTTACTCCGGGGACAAACCCCCAACACAAAATTTCGAAAGAAAACAATCCAAGACAAACTACCAAGACTCCTTCCGGACAGGGAGAGGAGTAGCCTTCCAATTATTCAGTTTTGCTTTTGGTCCCACAAACTGTATCTCGGCATGGCTGGATCCTTCACCATCCTCGAGCATACATACATCTGTGAATAGGTCCTCGAACTTCCTGAAGAACTCTTCGTCTGGCCTGATCGTAGGACCGGGAATCTTTGTCGTTGGATGTCCTCTTGCTCCGGACCTGACAAAAGATTGGGAAAGGCGTGGAACAGGCTTTGGGAGCACCCATGTCTTCTGCTTACTCCTCTTTGCTCGCCGGATGTCCTCTGATGTTGACTGGAATCCCAAGCCGAAGGTTCCCAAGTTTTCGACCACAGATACTGGTTGTATGATTCCTTGCAGAGATGCACCTAGACCTTTACCGGGTATGAAACCATGTCGCAACATTTCATGAGCCACCATGACATCCGCAGTAATTGTCCTGTCATCGGGAATGCATTCCCCTTCTGGAACTCGGTTGGCGGACACCACATCGCAGACCTGGTATACCCACGGCCCAACATCTTCTTCTGTTTCAACAAAGGGGATGATGGTGCCTGATTGTAGATCGTTCTCTCCATGGACGACGATCTCCTGTTGGTCCCACTCAAACTTGACGAGTTGGTGTAAGCTGGATGGAACTGCTCTTGCGGCATGGATCCATGGTCGCCCTATCAAGAGGTTATATGACACCACCATGTCCAGCACCTGGAATTCCATGGTGAACTCCACTGGCCCAATCGTCACGATCAACACTATGTCCCCAACCGATGCCTTGCCTCCCCATCGAACCCTCGAACACATATGCTGTTCTTGCGTATCCTGCCGATGTCTACTTTCAATTTGTCCAGTGTAGAGAGAGGACAAATGTTAGCGCTGGACCCATTATCGACAAGGACTTTGGTAACCACCGACTCCTCACACTTTACCATAAGGTATAAAGCCTTGTTGTGCTCGGTGCCTTCTTCGGGCAATTCATCATCGGTGAAGGTGATCCGATTTGCTTCGAAGATCCTATTGGTGATCTTCTCCAGATGACTCACGGAGATTTTATCCGGTACATGTGCCTCATTCAGGACTTTCATCAAAGCTTGCCGATGTTCTTCAGAATGTATCGGCAAGGATAGCAATGATATTTGCGCCGGAGTCTTCTTCAACTGCTCTAAGACAGAATAGTCATGCAGCTTCATCTTTTTCAGGAATTCTTCTACCTCTTCATCAGTTACCGGCTTTTTCAATGTTGCCGGAGTGATCTTCCTCAATTCCGCAGGGGCAAAACATCTCCCCGAGCGGGTCAACCCTTGGGCTTCACAAACTTCCTCTTTCACTTCCTTTCCTTTGTAGGTCGTTGTAATCCGAGCATAATTCCATGGAACGGCCCGGCTATCAGTTATTGGCAACTGTGTTGCTGGCTGGATGATGAAAGGATCCATTCGAACGCCTGCTACTGTCAAGATGGGCTTGATTGCTGCCCCTGGTACAACTATCTTTGCTTCCCTCGGCCTCACCGGTACTCTGCTCACACTTCCCTTTCCTGCTTCCGACCCTCCTGGTATGTCCTTCTTGCAAATGGATGGCTCATCAAAGCTCGGCCCCTTTCTCATTCCTACCCCGCTAGACTTGATCATCATTACCGTCTGAGAGGCTTTCTCCTTTCCTTCTTCTACCCGTACCAACTCGATCATGTTGGTCTCATGATGAGTTGGAAGCGGCTTATGGTTGATGTTGGGCTCTGTTGGAGTCTGGACCTCAATCCTGCGAGTGTCGATGAGCTCCTGAATGGCCGTTTTCAACCTCCAACATTTTTCCATGTCGTGTCCTGGACATCCCGAGCAATATGCACAATTTACTGAGTGGTCCAGGTTCTTCGGAAGAGGGTTTGGCAGCTTAGCTTCAATCGGATTCAGCAACCCTACTTGCTTTAACCGGTGGAACAGACTGGTGTAAGATTCCCCCAAGGGAGTGAAATTCTTCGGCCTTGGCGCCCTGTCGCCCCTGAATGCCTGGTTTGGACGAAAACTCGCGCCCGAGGGGTTTCTGTAAGCTCTTGGGGGTGGATGATTGTTCCGCGGGTTTGGTGCACGCCACGGTGCATGGACGGGAGGTGCAGAATAGGACTGTGCGTGGTGGACAGTAAAATGGGGATCAGGTGCGGGATAGTAATGTTGCGGGTGGTTATATGGGTTGTGGGAGTAATTTTGGTGGTGAGGCTGGGGTGGGCTATATTGGGGTGCGGGGCCTCTATTTCTGAACCATGCCCCGGACTCGACGGCCGCAACTTCCTCTCTCCTCTTTTTCCCCAGTACTCCTCCAGTACCACTTTGGATAGCCTGAGTGGTGGCTTTCAGTGCTGAGTAACTCATGATCTTGTTGGCCTTCAAACCTTCCTCGATCATACCCCCATTTTTATCACCTCGGTGAATGATTTACCTACGGACGTTACCAGATGTCCGAAGTAGGTGGGCTCTAATGTCTGCAAGAAGTAGTCCACCATCTCGCTCTCTCTCATCGGCGGATCTACCCTGGCTGCCTGTTCCCTCCAACGGAAACCAAATTCCCTGAAGCTTTCAGCGAGCTTCTTCTCTAATTTTAGCAATGATAGGCGGTCGGGGATTATTTCAAGATTGTACTGGAACTGGCCGATAAAAGCTTGAGCCAAATCATCCCACGTAAACCATCTACTGGGATCATGTCTAGTGTACCACTCCGGCGCAGATCCTCCCAGACTCTGACCGAAGTAAGCTATCAGAAGCTCGTCCCGTCCTCCGGCCCCTCTCATTTTACTGCAGAACCCTCGGAGGTGGGCCACCGGGTCACCATGCCCCTCGTATAGGTCGAATTTGGGCATTTTAAACCCTCTGCTGGCAACTGGACGTCCGGAAATGGACACAGATCCTTGTAGGCGACGCTGACCTGGTTGCCCAAGCCGTGCATATTCTTGAAGGACTGCTCCAGGCTTTTAACTTTTCTGATAACTTCCTCGTGTTCCGAACTTTGGAAGTGCTTTTTCGGTTCTGCCGGATTATCCCAGTGAGGGGTATGTGATTGTGGTTCAGGGGCCCTAAAAGTAGGCTCCGGAGGATAGTAAGAGTTGTCGTGGATCTGAACATGCGGCTCGCCGGCCGGCCTTTGCAGAGGAGCAGGTGGAGGTGCCACAAAAACAGGGGTGGCTGGAGGAGGATTTGGTTTGGCTGGTGGAATGTGGGTGGCATATGGGTTTTCCCCCTGAAAGTATGGATAGATCGGGGCGCTTGTCGAAGGATCGATGGGCGGATGTTCCGGAGCCGAGGCGAGAGTAGGGCGGTTTGGTGAAGACTGTTCCCTGGCCCAGGCCAGGTGCATCTCTGTTATCTGTTGTTTTAACCGGTCTACCTCTTCTTTCATGATTTGTAGCTCGAATTTTTCTTCCTCGAGACTCTTGCCAGAACTAGACATGCTTACTGTAATCGGTCCTTTGGATCTAGTACGGTAATGATGGCTGGCCAGTATATTCTGTCAAACCAACTGCTAAACTTTTCCGGAAATGCAACAAACTTGTTAGTTTACCGAGTTTGACAGATATGTTATAGCACGTTGGATGCAATGCACCTAACCAAATAACCCTTTCTAAATGTACTCTTAACATGCGTCATTCCAGCCCTTTTTTTCTTTTTCTTTTTCTTTTTCTTTTTTTTTTTTTTCTTTTTCGACTATCTTTGCAAGCCTTATTGTTATTTAACCTTTGGATTCTTTTCCTTTCTTTTTAGTGGTGGTCGAATCTTATGTGGATTGCCTACGTATCACGACCCCGCGTGAATCAGACCGAGCGTAGTTCTGGTAACAAGATTGTGGCAAAATTCAGTAACTTTTATATCAAATAAAACCTTAAAGTTACAAAACAGGTCTTACAACATAAAAGGAATACTTGACTCGAAAACGTAAAATAACATGCCAACTGGCTTGACCCAACATTTCAAAAATACATTTTTAATCAAAGGTCTACTGCTCTAAAATTCCTAGGGGCCCGCGAGGCATCATTCGGCCTTGCCGCGGGCCTGGGTGTGAGGTCCTTGTGTAGTCCCCTTAATTCTTCCATGATCCGATGAACATAACCCATAATTGAGGCGAAGAGGTCGGCGCGGGGCATTCGTTCACAAGCTAGACATTTCATGGTGACATAGTGCCCGATTTCTCCAATTCTGTCCTTGATCATGTCCCTTTCTCCGAGTAGCCGCTCTATCTGCTGGTTTTTCGCCCCCAATCTTCGAGCGTTGTTGGTGACTTGGTCTAGGAGCATGTCTATTTGTTCTTGCAGTCGAGCCATCAAGTTGTGGCAACGGTCGAGGTCTGCTCTGGCATCTTGGGCTTGCTTGAAAACCCGTTCTCTGAGGACAACATTTGCTTCCCTTAAACTGGTGACGATATCGGTGTAATCCTCTTCCACCCGTTGTAGGTGAAGTGCATGTTGATGTGCCTCCTTTCTCCAGCTAGCTCGGATCCTCACTGTTTGGGCCTTAGACTCTTCCAATTCTCTTTGGACATCGGCAACCTGGCTTTTCAAACCCTTTATCAATTGTTCGTCTGCCCGACTCCTCAACTGTCTGTCAGCATCCCTTTTCATTTGCTGGATTTGAGCTCTGAGAAAGTCATTTTCTTGTGCCAACTTCTTTTTATCTCCTTCGTTGGCGGCGGCCTGCACATCCCTTTCAAATTGAAGATCTTGGACCCGTTGCTCTATCTTGCCAATCCTGGTTCTGTAAACCTCTTCCTTAGCCAACCAGTCCCATTGGTCTTGGGACGCTTCAGCAAATTCCCTGAGGTGAGGTCTTTTGGCTGGCCTTTCACCCGATGTTTCTCCTTTGTACCAAGTTAGATATCCGGGTACAACCTCTCCTCTAGCTCGATCCCGCACACAAGTGTTTGCCTCTAGATATTGACATTTGCTCCAGATTTGGCGGACCCTCGCTTCCGGGAATTGGCCGTCAGGGCCAATTTCAATAATCTGGGTACTCCGGTCTTCTTCTTTGGGTACTATCTGGCACCTCCCGAGCTGTCTCAACACCCGATGGGGCGCATAAGGTTGAATGCTTTTAAGTCCCGTTAAGAGAAAGGGGGACCTAGCCGCTGGCATGTACACGATTCTGTCTATCTGTAACCAACCCAACGTCCATTGTATTTGACTTGCGCTGAGAGCCTGAAAGTATGCCCTCCATGCCAATGTTCCTTCAGGCAAGACGACCCTATCAATCCTTGTATAGAATTCGCTTATGCAAGTTTTCTCAACCAGACCATATCTCAAGAATTGGGTGCGGCGACACAGGTGCTCGATCATCCACATTTGTAGCAGTAAATTACAGCCTTCGAAAAAATCTCCCCCGGCTTTGCAGATTGTGAGGGCTCGATATATGTCCGATAGTATCATAGGAGCAAGAGTACTTTCGCTTTGGTCAAGCAAAGTACTGACGACTCCGGCTAACTTTATATCAATGTTCCCGTCTTTCCTCGGGAATACCACGAGTCCTAAAAAGGCTATCATGAAAGCAACTCGTCTGTGCTCCTCCCATTTCGGGCGATTACCCTTGCTGCATAATTTGTTTTCTGGGTCGTCGAAACCTCCCGCATGACCGTACCTTTGATAGATGAAGTTCAAAGTACAAAACCCTCGTGCTAGATCCGGGTTACGTACCGTCCTGGCCGTCTTCAGTGAGTCTAAAAACCGGTGTACGGCGACAACCCTGGGGGCGATTAGATATTGATGCCCCAATGGTATATCAGTGTTTCCAATGTATCCGGTCATCTCCTCAACGGTTGGGGTGAGCTCGAAGTCCGAGAAGTGAAAGACATTGTGTGCGGAGTCCCAATATGTGACTAAGGCTCTTATGATGTCCCCACGGGGTTTTATTTCAAGCAGACCCGTGAGACCTTTCAAATACTTTTTAACCTCATCCTGCCCTCCTTGGCCTAGATCATTCCACCATAGCCGTATTTGTACCGGGATTTTAGTCATGAGTGAAAAGGGTTCATTTTGAATCGTGCTCATCCTGCACATTTATTTAAAGAAATCGATCATTTTGGCTGGCAATGATTTTTTCGAAATTTACAGATTTTGGTATATATATTTTTTAAAAAATGGCAAGTTGGACCCGACGGGGGTTGCCTACGTATCTCACTTCCGGTGAGAATCAAACTCGCGTAGTTCGGTCCGTCAAGACAAACTATTTCTTTTATTGACCGACAAAGAAAACACACTTTGTTAAGAAACCCATTTTCTTTTATTGACCGACAAAGAAAACACATTTTGCTGAGAAAGCACATCTTCTTTTATTGACCAACAAAGAAAACACATTTTGTTAAGAAACACATTTTCTTTCATTGACCGACAAAGAAAACACATTTCGTTAAGAAACCCATTGTCGGCAAAGTCAACCTTCCATTGTCTCTTATTAACAAACTATTGATTCTGTTGGTAAGACCCATTTTTGTATTTTCTGAAAATATCTATTTGCCCACACTGTTTCCTTTTGTTTTTTTTTCGTTTCTTAAAAGCCGGTCAGCATGCAAGTTCGAGTAGATGCTTGAAACAAACATGGCATAGCAGGATGGTCTTTCATTTCAGGTTGCCTGTCCTAGACGGACCCAACCCCTGTGTTGAGTCCCCTAAGTCAAATGCAGCGTGATGCAAATAAGCGTTTCCTACTAGGGATCCGGCATGAAGTCACGTTATTCTAAGTTTAAAAACCTAGGTATGTGTTCTAGACTGTGTACCCGAGCGGACAACTCGGGCTGAGGAAGGAGCTCCTTTCCAGGAACCAAAAGGCCAACCGGCTTAGAAACTTTCCGAGCCTCTTCATTATTTTGGAGTATGACACTAACAGAATAAGGAGTCTCAACCAGTGAGCACATCCCCGGGGGTGAGAAGTGAAGGGTTTTCGGCACAGTTTTATATACAGTTCACGTAATATCAAAGCGGTAAACATATAACAGTTTGTATGTACAGTGCAGCTAGTATCAAAGCGGTAGACATGTAGTATGTTAATTAAACATGTGGTAAAATCAGATATAGACAAAACAACAATTTAACTGAGCTCGAATTCTTAGACCCTGAACCGAAGTTCAGAGGTCATTGTCCCCAGCAGAGTCGCCAGAGCTGTCACACCTCCTTTTTCCGCACCCACGAGGGCACGAGGGAGTTTTTCCAATTAAGGGACAATCGAGACGGGATCAATTTATTAAATTTCAGAGTCGCCACTTGGGAAAATAATGGTGTTCCAAGTCACCGGTTTAATCCCGAACCGAGGAAATTTATGACTCTGTAATACAGTCTGCGAAACTAGAAACCTGGATAAGGAATTCTGTTAACCCGGGAGAAGGTGTTAGGCACTCCCGGATTCCGTGGTTTTAGCACGGTCGCTCAATTGCCATTTTTTTTGTTTCTATCTGATTCTTTTATATATTTTTAACTATGTGCTTTTAATGCTCCGCTCTTATTTTTAGAAGAATTGCGACGTTACGAAAACACATTTCGAGCCGCACCGTAACCAGTACGCCTGCGACTCTAATGTATTTCAGTTTCGCCGAGAGTAAGATTTGGGTCGCATAAATGCACACCCGTATTCAGGAAAGTAATTTTATTTCAAATCGGGCCTAAAGAGTCTATCGTCTATTTAACTTTGGGAAAAGACCGTGAAATTCACTAGACGGTCCTTCCAAGTCTATGCTTCTTATAACAACTGATTAGAGGGCCCCGCGATTGTATATTTGCGTTTGGCGAGGCTCATCTCATTATTATTAAGGCTGATCCCAAGATGAACTATATTCTCTACTTGTTTTGTCTTTAACAACAAAGAAAAATGTTAATTGTTTATCATTACCTGCTAGTTTTATATTTTTTGTTTTTATCATTTGGGCCATTCAATAGAGCCTTGACTCAAAATTAAACGCCAGAAGGCAATTTCCTTTTTACTTTGCTCTTAAAATATTCCAATTTGTATTCAAACTAGTTAAGCTAATTAGTTACCCAAAAAAATTTGTTTTATTTAAGAAAAGAATATTGAACATGCTTCAGATTTTAACCCAATCTAACTGATAATCAGTTTTTGTGTGAATGATCTAGATCATAGTAGATATACATGAACTAAAGTGTATTGATAATTTAATAGCAACGAAGTGATATATCAATTGTCCAGATTCCCCTTTTTAAGCGACTATTGATAGAACGGGATTTACATACTTAATTAACTAATTGAACATTGAACACGATACTACTAATTCATCACCCTCGATCAAGTTACCATCATCATGACTCTATTTACTTTCACACTAATTGTTGGTTATCATGCACTCTTAATTTGATCAAATTAACACCACTAACATAATGGAAAATTTTTCTTTTTAACATGTATTCACTGATCCGTATACCCCTTACATAGTACCTTTCCAGTAGACCACTTCTACTATGATAGCCTATGGAAATATAAAGCTCACATAATTGCAATCCATATAGTCTATTACATGCTCAAGTTCTCTTTAATGAATATACATGTTTTTAACTAATCAATAAGCTAAACTTTGTTTCTTCAATTCACGTTTACAGCTTCAGGCAGTAGTGAAATACCTGGAATTCAACACAGCAAGAGAATTGAGATCAGTTAAGTCGATGAAGCCAAATGACAACAGACCAACAGCAAAATACCACAGCAAACAAGCAAACAAACACTCAGCAAATGGCAGTGGCAGTCCACAGCTCAGCCAACGAAGCAAACACCAAAAACGGACCCAAAACCAATAATCTAAACCAACACTCAGCAGATACGCCACAGTCAAACTCAGTAGCACAGCAACAACAACAACCCGAGAACAACAGCAACCAACCGACCACTATGCAACAGTATACACAGTGTGTATGTGTGTGTGTATTTTTGTTTATTCCTATGTCTATCTTCCCTACTCTCACTGTATTTTTAGTTCAAAATTCTTTTTCCAGATATCTCTGTGTGTGTAGGAATATCTCTGTCTATATTTTCGAATCTCCTACCGTGTCTTACTGTTCCAGATTAATGCTATATTTATAGCTAAAACAGACCTCCTCCCTAAATGACTTCTTGATTCAAGTTAAATGGTTCCCCATGCTTACATGTTTGTCCCTTCTTGTTTTAATCAAAAGTCATGGGTGTATTATAGTATTAATATTAACTCCCATGCCTATTGTTTGGTTCCCCACTAACACTTGTCTTTTCCTTAATTAATTCAAAAGTTATGGGTGAGTTAATTGTTTAATCATTTTGTCTTGAAGCTCCCCCATACCATTAGGTCTTGTAGCAAATAGAATAGTTTAATGGTCCATTAGTGTTCCCTGACAGAGCATTCAATTAAACTAATTCTCCAAACCTTTAAAAACCCAAAATAACCCTGAAACTTCTAAAATTACTATCCTATCCTAATCCATTTTCAATCTGTATTGCAATCTATCAGTTATAACCAATTTTCTAATCAAGCTCAACCAAAAAATTTAAGATAGAACTTAGATCAGATCAACTAGCATCAAAATAAAGACCAATGTATTAGAAACAAGACGGAAGATTCAGTGATTAAACCTAAATAGGAACAAATGAACACTGTAAACATACTGACCGAAAACAAACTGAATTCATATGTAAAGATGATAGACCATGGAAAGGAAAGAAACAATGACAATTTGAGACAAGTTAACAGCACGTCATTTACTAGAAAAAAAATGCATATCGACACCACATATATGAAACCAAGGCATTGACCTAAAATAAGAAATTATCATGAAGAGCCACATAAAAGCTTGAAACAGTCTATAATGGAGCCGAATCTTAGATAAAATTCCAATGCCACAACATATATCACAACATATACATGGATTGTGTATACTTATATTCAAAACTAATTAAGGATTAAGTATCACAACACTAATCTCTTCAACAGCTCAAAAGGACAACAATCGAATCAATTCCTAGCAAACTAGAACCGTACCAATTGTTACATCAGTTGTAAGAATCCACCATCAATTAAACACCATCAGGTAATTCAAACAACAGATAATCTTGCCATCTACTTATATCATTAAGTTTATTTAAACCAAGAAAACAAATTCGAACATATTCACCATATTGAGCAGCCCAGAACATGACTACAATTAGAGACAAACATGCAATATTATCAAATCAAAATAGAGGGGACGAAAGAATGAACCTCAAAGACAAATCATACTATCGAGGAACTCGAATAGAACTCAAATTAGTTCCGTGACTTTTGAATGGGGACTTCGACTCAAATTGGCGAGCAAACGAGGACCTTGAATTGGCATCGGCAACTCAAAACAGTCCAGACGTGCCCTCAACTGAAGCTAAGCTTCATATCGGAATCGGGACTCGAAAATGATTCCAAATGCGTTTGTGTGTTATCCAGCGGCTAGAAATTAGCAAACAGCGATTCAATCGCTTCAATCGAAGGGATGCATTTGTGTGCGCGAAGGGATGAATGGCCAAGACCTTGACGGAACTCGAACTCGAACGGCAACAGCGACCAAGCGAGCTCGACTCGGCAGCAGCAACCAGCGATTCAATCGCTTCAAATTCTTAGGAGCTGTGAAGCTAAAACCAGAAATTTGAGAGTAGCCACGAAATCCGCTGTGTGTGTGTGTTTCTGGCAAATTGTGTGACAGAGAAGTGCAATTGACGGATAATATGTCTGGAGCCTGAAAGCCAGACTCATCTGCCCAATTAACCAGGACCTTTTTGACCTTCTCCATTGACAAAGACTTTCCAGTTCCCGGGCAGCCACAAACATACAAACTCCCAGCCTTCTCTTTTTCCACAGCTTGCTTACAAAACTCCAGAACTCTATTCTGCTCAACTTGTCGACACACCAGATTTGATGGCGCCCTAGACACATGCAATGCCTCCTTCACCGCATTTAACTGCTCCATATCTCAAACGAATCTGAAAATTAATCGTGAGGCAGCGCTAAACTCAACAAAATGCGACGAACCATAAATGAACCTCGAATCAGCGGCAAACCTCTCCGCTTACACCGGAATACTCGATCAACCGACTTCAACGAAAAACTCAAAACTCGACCCTTTTCCACGTAATTTTTTCGTGAAAAGAAAAAAAAACAGAGCTCGAGCTATAGTGTTTGGGGGCTGTTTCGATAGAGATTGCTGCTGGTTGGCATTGGAGAAGGTGAACAGGTGTAGTTGACGGCGGTTGTGGTGGTCGTTCGTTGATTGACAGAAGCAGGGGTCATTGGTTGTCGTTTGGTTGCTTCCGTGAGAGCCGACGGCGATGGGGTTGTGAGAGATGAAGAGGTGGGCTGTTCTGGCGGGTTAGAGGCTGGTCGTTCATGGCTGGAGACAACGGGCTGAAGATGGGGGTCTGGCGAGCTTGGTCATGGAGGAGATGAGCAGCGGCGGTTGCTGCTTAGTTTTGTGATTTAGGGTTCTTTGTTTGGTGAGAAATGAACGAGAAAGACAAGGTTTTGGGGGTCTTTAGTTGGGTTAAGTGTGGGACTTAATCTCGACCGTTGGATCATGATGATCAACGATCCAGATTAATTCTAAGGCAAACAAATGGGGCTATTTGGGTTTACAGGTTTGGGCCTGGATTTTGGGCTTGATCTTGGGTATTTTGTTTGGGCCTTGTTGTGGTGAGATTGGATTTGACCCAATCTAAATTCCATATCTCTTCATTTCTTGAAACTAGACTTTATGTTGTATTATATATATATATATATATATATATATATATATATATATATATATATATATATATATATATATATATATTAACTTGTAACACAATTAAATTTTTCACTACAATTATCCTACATAATTACATATCACCTAAAAATGTAAATCACATAATTTCGATATCAAACACTAAAAATGCAAAACCTAATATATATTTTTTGTATTTTACTAATTTAAATAAATAAACACGCACACAAAAATGCAAATTTAAGATAAAAATAACACAAAATCACAAAAATCATGCCCAACATGAAACTATTTTTATTTTGAATTTTCTGGGAGTACTTCTCAAGTAAGGCAAAAATCACGTGCTCACAATATGGATACACGTTTAGCTTGAGTTAGTTTGGTTGACCCTGAGCGGTATTGTTGAGCAATATGTTGAGTCTATCATTATTGAGCTTGTTAGCGATCTGAGAGAAGCTATGAGCTGTTTTTTGATGTTGTGAGACATTTGTGATTTTGTTAGTTATAGGCACATGTGGTGCAGTTCCATTGATAATTCATAGAGAAAGTCGAGCGTGAAGAGTAAGTGAGTGTTTCTCGATGTATGGAGCATTGGTGATAGTCTATCCAGTTATGTGTTGTATGTTCTCTGTGTCACTGTGGGTGTAATGAATTGCATTGGTTTCAGACATCAAATGTGTGTGGTTGTTGATTTTGAGCATAGCTGCTTGAGGTGCTTCAAATGTAACGGTATTGGGACAGGATCGCACATTGTAGTGAGGCTGCGGAAGTTATGACCTTTCGGAGTAGATTTAGGCATTCTATTTCTTTGATGTGAGATAGGGTCTTAGCCTTGTATTGTAATGGCATTGATGAGCTTGATCTACAGCTCTTTCGTTTGAGTCATTTGTCATGATTTGAGTGTGTTTAGATCATTTCTTACTGGTGCGTGTATTATGCAAGATGTGACTTGGACTTGTATTGAGGTATCATATCATCGGAGTGGTGTTGGATTCGAGGTGATCGTTGGGTTCATTAATGAATACAGACAAATTTGATCTCAGCTTGTTAGGAAGGTAGTATCGAGGTTTGACCCGAAAATTTGTTTTGATATCAGTTAATGGGAAGTGGTTTCAGGAATGGTTGCTCTGAGAGATTATTATGATTTATAGCGTGTTTCATTCATCGTTGGCAGTATATGAAAGTGTTGGAAAAAGGCTTTAGCTAATAAGAGGTTCTCTGCCGGTAATTGGTTGCTAGGGACAACTGCTGTGAATAGAAGTTATGGATCCAAGTATTTGGTTTAGGCGGTATATCATATGTTTTCACCCCGAGGGCGCATGGATGGGTTATTACAGCTGGTTCAGGCTTACTCTGAGTACGAACGTGAATTTTAGATTGGGTGTATGATCTTTGGAAAGTACAGTGTGGTTCTATGGTTTGGTTATGGATTAAATGGACTGTGAAAGTTCGGCTATAGTGTGTTATCGGGTCTACGCAAGATAGGGTGATGAGGGATCACCCCGGGTATATGATTGGTAAGATCATTCAGCTACTGGATGGCTTCTAGAACAACTCTCGATACGCTCGAGGACAAGCGTTTTTATAAGTTGGGGAGAATGTAACGACCCAACCCGTCGTTACGGCAGTTACCGCCCCATTTTCTCCATTTTATACTTTAATATGTTCATTTATATGTGTTTGGAGAGTTATAAGTAAATTGGATGGAATCCAGTTAGAAATGAGGCAATAAACCTCTTTATGGGAAGGTTAGTTTGGAAATGTCAACTGAATGTTGACCGATGAGTTAGATAGCTCGGAATGGAATTTTGATAATTCTACTAGTTTCGGGGGATGATTTATGGCTTAGGAGAGCAATAGGAATCGAATTCGGAGGTCCGGTGTAGATTTAGGCTTGAATTCGCTAAGGTTGAATTTTGGCGAATTTCGGACGGTAGGTGAGATTTTGATTTGGGGCTCGGAATGAAATTCCGAGAGAAGCAGTAGCTCTGTTAGGTAATTTTGGATATGCGTGCAAAATTTCAGATCATTCGGAGGTGTTTAGGTCGGGTTTTAGATCAAATGTTAGTTTCGGAAGTTTTAATGAAACTTAGGCTTTAATCCATGAGAATTTGGTGATTTTGATGTTTATGATGGTGTTTTTATGTTGCGAGCAAGTTTGAATGAAGTAATAGAACATATTTGTGCATTTGGTTGAGGTCCCGAGGGTCTCAGGGTGATTTCGGATGGCTAACAGGGATTTTATTCTTGAAAAATGTAGCAGAAACTGCAAAGCAAATTAGCTATTCGCGATCGCGAGCCTAAGGCTGCGATCGCATAGAAGGAAATGAGGGAGCTCAAATTTTTGCACTCTGCGATCGCGTAAAGGGCACTGCGATCGCATAGGTCTGGAAGTTTGGTCTGTGCGGTCGCGTGGCTTGGCGTGCGATCGCTTAGGAGAGGAAAATATTCACTACGATCGCATGGGTGTTTCCGCGATCGCATAGAAGGAATTTTGGGCCTGCAAAACTTGTGCATAGCGATCGCGTGCGTGGTGTCGCGATAGCATAGAGGAAAAGCTAGCACCATAATGGTTTTAAGGGTTATTTCATCTGCGATATTAATAATACTTCCACCACTTTTACTTCGTCAAGGGAGTGTTTTGAGAGCTTTGAAGAGAGAAATCAATGGGTAATCGCAGGAGGTAAGTTTGTTGACTCAAAAACACGATTTTATGCTAGAATCAACACCAAAATTCATGAAATTGGGTAGAATTTGTGAAGAATTAGGACCTAAATTATGAAACAGAGTTTTTGAGTTTTGAAAGGACATTCGAACTCCGATTTCGATAAATTTTATATGCACGGACTCGTGGAAAAACGAGGAATCCGCTGGTATAAATTTCGGAATTTTTAGAGATGTGGGCCCGGGGCTCGGGTCTTACCAACTTCGTGTATTATTGCGTTTTTCAAGTAATTTTGATTGGGTTATGTTTCTTTGACCCATATTTATGTAATTGTTGTGGTTTTGACTAGATTCGACGCACGAGGTAGCAAATTCGAAGGGAAAATGTATCACGGACGAGTCCACGACCGGCTAGAGGTGAGTAGTTAGTGTATATGGTAGCCTGAGGGTTTGAAACCCTGGCTTAGCACATTGTGACGCTATTAGGGCGTGACTCGCACGCCATGGCAGGTGCGGGATTGGTTATGACTAGGGATTGAGACTTGGTCCATCCCGAACATGAATAATATTATATTGGCGGTTGAAACGCACCATGTGTAAAGTATACATGTGGGCTATAAGGCATGTTTGGGGCCTTGTGCCGACCTGAAGTATCCCTAGGGGATAGATATCTATGTGATAGCTTGATTTGTAAAATCATTGATCTCAGTCCTAGCTTGAAATCCCTATTATGAAATTCTAAGTCATATGTTCTTGAAAAATTAAATAAAATTAAAGTATTTCTCATTGTTAATGAACTGGAACCTGAAAATAAATAAATTGAATTGTTATGTGACTCATAAGCATGTTGTGGACTGAGTATGTATCGGGCTGCACGCCGCAGCGGATGATATGAATATTGCACTTGGGCTAAAGGAGCCCCTCCGGAGTCTGTACACACCCCTAGTGAGCGTCGTCGATGTTAAACGGATCGGGCTACGCGCCGTAGCGGTCATGTGCATTGCATTGCATTCTTGTTTGTAAATTACCTGTGATATTTGTGACTTGTTATTATTGTTAGTTCGTGGTAGGTATCGGACCGTAGTTTTAGATTTGCTCTGTGGTATTCTGTGGATTTCTTGCTTTCAGCTTTTTACTCACTGAGTACTTAGTACTCACCCCTACTTCATGCACCTTTGTGTGCGGATCCAGGTACACAGGAGGGTTAGACGAGTATTCCAGCTTATTTTCAGAGTATACTCGAGTTGCTGAGGTAGTTGCTGGCGTTCGCAGGACCTAGCTTCTCTCTTTAATTCAGTTTATTATCTATATAATTCCAGACTTGAGTATTTTGTTCAGCATTCCTGTTACTATTCAGTTTTGTTTAGAGGCTCTAGACTCGTGACCTCAGATCTTTTGGGAGTGTTATTTTTTATGTTCACATTTCTCTGTATTTGATTCTACTATTATTATTGGAGTATATTTATTGACTCTTATATTTTTCTTGAATTCGTCCTTTTGGGGCTGGTTTTCTATTTGGAAACAGTTGTTGGTCTGGCTTGCCTAGCTTTAGTGTTGGGCGCCATCACGACCGGGTTTGGGTCGTGACATTACCCGTACTTATTTTCCAAACACTTCAACAAATTGTTTTTTAGCTTAAGCATTTTTATGTAAATAAATAATTATTTATTTATAAAACAAGCCCAGTACTTAAAAAGTATTTTATAGCACAATGCTTAAACGCTACTTTTTTTTAAGCCAATTCAAATAGGCTCTAAGATTATCACATCATTAAAGCATAACTAAATCAACTAATAAATGTTGGATTCCAGTCTAGAATTAGATGATGTGAGAAATTGGAAAAATGGGGGTTAAAAATGAGGGAAATACTCTAAAAAAATAGTCATACGTGTACTTTGACGTCGTTACTAGCTAGTTTGTTGTGCTAATGATGTGACATTGCGTATCTCACAACCCAAAACACATATACACAATTTTAAAATATAAATACTTTATGTCCCAAAGAGCACACGTGAGGTTTCAAGTTTAAATGTTTTTTGAGGGTTTTTGTGCACATTGACGGAATTAGAAATTTTTTCAAGGTTATTAATATTTAAAAGAAGTAAAAAACAATTCGATGAAAGGTATTCAATATATATTATATACCTCTAAAACGTAATATATTACTTATATATACAATACAATTTTTGATGAATGGTGGTCAATTGACTATCAAAATGTGAGCTTGAAGCCCAGTTGATCTAAGCCCTAATTTGGGCAGAGGAGAAGAACAAGAGAACTTTCTAGAGAGAAATATTGGAGGAAAATGAAATGACTTAAGCCATGTGTTACATTGTACAAGCCTATATGTATATCTATTTTGACAACTATCATAACCTGTAACTACCTTCTAACATAACAAAATAACTAAACTCTTCTTACATAAATAATCTTCTCATTAATGACGCCCTACCTAATCTCCAAGTAACTCCTTTCTCAACCCCCCCCCCCCCAAGCTGGTAGGTGCAAAAATATTTAGCACTCCCAGCTTGGAAACTAAATACTCATGTTGAGGGCTTGACAGAGATTTCATTAATATGTCAGCCTGCTGCTCCTCAGAACAAATGTGTTGTGTCTTCACCAGTCATTCTTGTATCTTTTCCCTTTTAAAGTGACAATTGATCTGGATGTGCTTTCTCCTCTCATGGTACATTAGATTTGCTGATATATGTAGAGCTGCTTTGTTGTCACAATACAACTTTACTGGCTTATTGTTCTCTATTCCCAGCTCTTTGAATAACCTCGTCACCCAAATAAGTTATGCAATTGTTGATGCCATACTTCTATACTCTACTTCTGTAGAACTTTTGAAAATTGTGTTTTGTTTTTTTGACTTCCAAGATATAAGTTAATCTCCATGCTTGATGAGGAATCCTGTTATTGATTTTCTAGTATTTGGACATGATGCCCAATAAGTATCACAGTATGCTATCAAGCTATTCCCTTCTTGCTACTCATGAGTATTCCTAATCTAGTTTCTCTTTTTATATACCTGAAAATCCTTAGGGTTGCTTCCCAGTGTGATCTCTTGGGATTTTGCATAAATTGACTAAGTGTATGCATTGAAAAGGTAATATGCAGCCTAGTGAGAGTCAGATATAGAAGTTTCCCTATCAGCTTTTGGCACTTTCCCTTATCCTCCATCAATTCATCATTCACCTCTCCCTGCAAGTCTCCTAACTCTTTATTTTTCAGCTTCTGATTGAATTCAAGTGGTGTCCAAGCAGGTTTAGATGCACTTAGTCACAGCCATGTAACGAGCTCAAGTGCATACTTCCTTTAGTTCATAATAATCCATCTATGAGATCTAGCAAACTCTATACCCAGGAAATATTTTAATTTACCTAGGTCCTTCATTTTAAAGGGCTGTTACAGCCCCCTCTTAGTGAATTCAATCAGCTCCAAACTATTTCTTGTCGCTAGCAAATCATTATACACTAGAATCAAAACTATGTTAACTTCTTGTCTCTTGGTAAATAATAAATGGTCTAGACTGCTCTGAGTAAAACCCTGTGTGATCAAGGCATCTGTGAGTTTGATATTCCATTATTTGCTCACATGTTTCAGCCCATATAGTGATTTTGCAAGCCTGCATACCATGCCTCTGAACTCTGTTGGCTTGCAGAACCTTCAGGTAGTGACATGTACACTTCATCATGTAAATCTCCTTGCAAGAAGGCATTGAACACATCCATTTGATAAATGTGCCAACCCTCAGATGCTGCTATTGAGATGACTATTCGGATAGTGATAATTTTCACTATAGGAGAAAAAGTCTCATTGTAGTCTAAACCCTCTTGTTGGTTGTAACCTTTAGCTACCAGCCTTGCCTTGTGTCTTTCCACATCTCTATTACCCTTGTACTTAATTTTGAATACCCATTTACAACTAATAGGGACCTTGCATTTGGAAAGTAAGGTTGTAATCTAGGCCTGGTCCGGTCCTAAAGTGGCCAAATGGGCCGGGCCAAATGGTCCCGATCTTAGGCGGGCTACTCTTTGGTGGTCCTGGTCTTTATGGTCCCAATGGGTGGAACCAGCCCATGACGGTCCTAAACCCACATTGTAATGACTCGACTGGTTGTTTTGAGCTCTAGTGTTTCAGCAGTCAGAGACCACAAGTAGCTTCATTTCAGGTATTATGACTTGTACGCACGGTTAAAATCGGATTTTGAAAATTTCGGAGTTGATTTGGAAAGAGAATTCTCATTTCGAAAGCTTAAAGTTGAAAGAATTAACTAAGATTGTAGTTTTAAGTAAACAATCTCGGAATCGGGATCTGAAGGTTCCAGCAAGTTTGTATGATGGTTTCGGACTTGGGCGTATGCCCGGATCGGGTTTTGGATGACCTGGGAGCATTTTGAAGCCTATTATGGAAATTAGCATTTTGAAAGAAATTTCATAAGTTGAAGTTCATTTCAGTGATATCAATGTCCATTGGGATTCCGAGTCTGGGAGCAGCTTCGTATGGTGATTTTGGAGTTGAGAGCGTGATCGAAAGTGAATTCGTAGGTCTGTAGGTCATCTTGGAGCCATTTAGCTAAAGATAGAAATTTGATGGTTTTTGAGAAGTTTGATCGGAAGTGGACTTTTTGATATCAGGGTCAGAATCTGATTTTGAAAGATAGAGTATGTCCGTAACGTTGAATATAACTTGTGTGCAAAATTTGAGGTCAATCGGACATGATTTGATAGGTTTAAGCATCGAAAGTAGAAGTTGGAAGTTCTAAAGTTCATAAAGCTTAGTTTGGGGCATGATTCATGATTTTAGCATTGTTTGATGTGATTTGAGGCCTCGAGCAAGTCCATAATGTGTTTTGGGACTGGTTGGTGTGATTGGTCTGAGTCCCGGGGGCCTCAGGTGTGTTTCGGATTGTATCGCGCTCTTATTTGATGTTTCAGCATCGTTTCTTTGGATATAAAATGATACTATATTAAGCAAATGAGCTCCAAATTACGTTTTTATTGTGCCATTAGATCAGTGTCGTAACTACGGATCCACAACAAAAAGAATCATCAAATTTGGACATTGTATGAGGTAGTTAGTCTTATTTTCGTATCGAGAAAAGTGCTGGTTGTTGTCATAACTGCAAATGTGGAGATTTTTCGCAGACGCGGAAATTGCTGGAGGCAGAGAGAATTCTTTAAAAATCGAAGTTTGGCTCATTTTCACTTCATTTCTTCAATGGGAGCCGATTTTGGACCAAATTTGGAGTGTCATTTTCATTACCAAGCATGAGGTAAGTGATTTCTACTAGTTTTGGGTATATACAAGGTTTATATATGGATTTAGACTTGAAAAATTATAGAAAACTTGGGGTTTGAGGAAAAACCTAGAAAATTAGTATTCTTGGGATTTTACCATGATTTTAGGTATGGAATTTAGAGAAAGTCATACATTTGAGTTCGTGAGGCTATGGGTAATCTTTATCTTCGAAAATATTTGGATTCGGGCACATGGGCCCGAGGGCATTTTTATCAACTTTTCGATTAGGGTTAGTAATTGTTATAAATTGGATTGTAACGAGTACCTTAGCATATATTAATGGATTTATATCATTATTAGCTAGTTTTGAACCGTTGTACATCGATTCGAGTCCTCGGAAAGGCGTGGAATGCCGGTTATGGATATTCGGAGCGAGGTGAGTCTCCTTTCTAACCTTGTAAGAGGGAACTGTCCCTATAGGTAAAATAATTGATTATGTGCTCCTATTTGTGGGGGATACGTACGCACGAGGTCACTAGAGTTCGTGCATAGCTACTATTTTGCTAATGTCCGGGTAGTTAAGACCCAAAAGCATGTTATACTTAAATTATTTATGAACCCATCGATAGCTTGAATTTCTTAAATCACAATGAATTAGTAAGGAGATTACTAAAAGAATTAAACTTCATTTCTTAAAAAATTATTAAAGGATAAATTGGTTTTATTAGGATAATTATTCACCGATAAAATTCTAATTGGCTATTTGAGCATGTATATTATGTGTAACTGCATCACATTGATGATTCGCGAGCAGGGTGATTGTGTAACTTATGTGTACCTGCTTCGCATGGATTATTCGCAAGCAGGGTGATTGTTTATTTTATGTTGACTGCGTCGCATGGATGATTCGCGAGTGGGGTAATAGATGCATCTATGATTCGTGCCGTTAGACCCTCGGCAGCACACAATTTACATTTCTGTTGGATCGGGTCGTCGCCTCGGTGTGATTTGCACGTGCTATTTGTCACTTGAGAATTTTTTAACGTGAAATTTACCCGTCGTGGCTTGATATAAATTGATAAGATAATAAAGAGTAAACCTTGAAAATCCTTGATTAATTGTTGAAGGTGTTTACCTATTTTTCCTTCTTCGTGAATTAGAATTACTACATAAATCTATAATTTCCTCACATTTTAGTATATTGTTAGTTGACCTCTAGTAAGAGTTGAAGTTGACCATCTCGTCTCTACTTTTTCGAGATTAGACGGGATACTCGTTGAGTACACGGTTATTACGTACTCGTACTATACTTCTGTGCATTTTTGTTGCATAGGTATATGTACCTCTAGCAGCCTATTGGGCGTAGCAGCGCGGATGATTCTGGGACTTGGTGAGTTGCATTACCCGCAGCTAGTGTAGTACCTTTCAACACTTTGGATTTATTTTCTGTCCACTATATTTCGGTCGGAGGTTGTATTTTATTTTCCTACTAGTAGATGCTCATGCACTTGTGATACCGGATTTTGGGAGAATTTGGATTATTCAATATTAAGTCCTTTATTGACTTTAAGTTCATTATTTTGTGAAATATTTATTGTTTAACATTCTTCGTATAAGAAAAACATTTTCCGCAAGTACTAAAACTGGAATTTAATTATGCATTCTTGGTTGGCTTGCCTGACAGCGGTGTTCGGTGCCACCATGACCCTTAGTGGATTTTGGGTCGTGACAACATGGCATCAGAGACCTAGGTTTCTAGGGTCTCACGAGTCATGAGCAAGTCTAGTAGAGTCTCGCGGATCGATACGGAGACATTTGTACTTATCCTCGGGAGGCTACATAACTGATAGGTGTACTTCCCTTCTTGATTCCCTATCGTGTGATTTGATCCTTGGAGGCGTATGCCCTTAATTAATTCCCTATTCAATCTTATGCGACGTGAAGCGCTTGTTATAAATCGAGAGTTGAATAATTTTAATAGCACTACAAATTTGGTGCGGATGTTTCTCCCTACGGGATTATTTAAGCTATTATCGTTGCCTTGTGAAAGGATGTTCTATTGTTTCGGCTCAGTAACAGTACTTTTGAGAACGTTGATGTTAGGCACAAGTTGCCATGATGCTTATGAACGAATTTTGCGCAAAAGTGATATGATGGTAGGATGATTGCATACATGTAGGGGCAGTGAATGACTTAAAGGAAAGTTTACTCAATACATAATCAAGAGATTCAGTATTTTATTCCCGGGAGGGAAAGGCAGTCGAACTAAGGATGGTTAGATATGGACTGATGGAAGTAATGAGACATGGTAATTGCAAGCGTGGTGGGGTTTTCTCTTATGATGGGGTACTATTGTCCTAATTGGACGTATTAAGTTTGTTGGTGTTATGATCTTCTACAATCTGCCTTTGGGGCAGGACATTGGGAAATAGTATCGAAGATGCAACTATCAGATATCACAGGGTGCGATGGTTTTGGATTGAATCAGTATTTCAAATGTGGCGGTTCGAGAAAGATGACCTTCGGAAAAGTTTGAAGTTAGTAGCAAATTGTAGATTCAAGTAATGTGAAGATAAATTTTATTAAAAGAATGACTGAGCAACAAAAGATGAGAAGGACATATGGGAAGTGTCAGACAGAGTTTTAAACTTCTAAAGGTCCAGGCTTAGGGAGCGCAGGCCGGGCAGTTGATTGAAAAAGTGAGTTTGCCCAAAGTGGGAAAACAGCAGAGCTACGTAGGGGCTTGGTAATGAGATGACTATACACCTTAAGGGAGTTTGGAACAATTTGAGAATATTGGTGCTTGGTTACTGGGGTATACGAATCCAATTTGAATTAGGGATTCTTGTGCGGCCGGAGATTTAATATAACTGAAAGGAGCCGCTTAAATGAAAAAGGATGTAGCATGACTTGAATTGAAGGGATGTTGTCGCGCACATAAATGATGTCCACGAGGGGTAAATGGACATATGCAGCTGGAGAGTAAGCTCGGACTCAGGAAGGGTCATTGACATCAAAGTGATTGTACCCCAGTGCAGTGGCGTTGGAATATGCTAGGGAAAGCTTTCTATAGGTGGGGTACCTAAGTGAGCAGGTTAGCAGCCGCGTGATTAGCGAGGCTCCTACAAAGTCTTTTATTGGTTATGTAGCAGATAGATCAGTCATGCGAATGCAGTGGATGAATCAGAGTGTAAAAAAATGGGGCTTTACGGAAGGAATCCGAGAATTTATGCGGTTGATCCCGCAAGGTTATGTTGATGATAGCTGGGGAATCTTGATGAATTCCAGAGTTGTGAAATAATGGCATTTGCTAAGTGGGAGAGTCCCACTGCTTTTGATTGGGTTGCATGGTTAACTACTTGCGAGATTTTTGGCTATTAGCATGTCGATAGGCTGTTTCAGCTACGGAAAGGACCATAAGTGGTAATTTAAGTAAATGAAGTATTAAATGTAGGCTATCGTTGGCCCTATTGGCCCATGTTCAGACTTGGGGAAAGATTCAAGATTTTTTCTTGTATAGATGCGGGTTCCTAAGGAAGTGATTCAGCAGGTTCTTCATCAAGAGGATATTCATGGGATGGAAGACTCATGGAGTTGACTATATTCGGGGCCAAGTCAGAGTGGGTGGCTTTCAGCAATGGTCCTAGGGGAACTCAAAAGATAAAGTGTGGTACCTAATGATTTCGAGCCTATAAGTGCAGTTAAGAATAAAGCTTTGTAGCAGCTTATGAGAAGGTGCCCAGAATGTTTTATGGCATGTTAACTTGCGGTATAGCATTTGAGAGATATGAAACAATTCGTGGGATTTGAGACAGCATGGTCTCGTGATTTGAGGCCACTCGAGATGAGTGCAGATGGAGTATTTTATGTGTTAGATAAAATTCGTATTATTTCTAAGGTAAGTGGGGTGAATTGAAAGAAGATAGGTTGGTTAGCCATAATTTAGTTGGCATGTTGGTGGTAGAGATCAGCTCTTTCAGCGTGCTTAAGTTATGTAAGTGATTTGTGGCGGTTCACATGAGGCTTTTCATTCGCCGTAATTGATATTATTCTGAAGCATTCTACTGCTTTGGCTTGTTATGTGGGAGCAAATTCCGGAAGGGCTATGGTGGCTTAGACTACTACTTAGAGATTTGCATATTTTACGATTATGAGAATTCACCTATGTGATACTATGGATCTCCTGAAGTGGGTTAAGTGAAAAGTTTTCATATGATGAAGTGTTAACCTGTTGTGGATCCGGAGTTATAATGAAAAGCATGTCCTATTGTATATTGGCATGTTGGGTGCAGTGAGTAGTATGGAATTTGAGGTTAAGACCAAAGTTGCAGTTCGCTGTTGACAATGATGTCACGAGCTCGAATGAGCAGGAAAGGAGTTTTGATGATTAAAGATTCAAACCAAGTATGAAGGTTTGCGATGATGTCATTAAGTTGAGGATATATGCCTGGAGGGCACTCAGTTATTATGTTATGGATTGTGGATGAGTACTCCGGTTATGATTGTTGTCCTTGTGCGTTATGAGAACAGGGAAATTGGTATGGACCTTGGAGAGGTTATTAGCCTAGTCGGTGCAATCATAATCGACTTGAGGTTGATGGAGGGATTCAAATATGAATAGGGTCTCTATGTCAGGCCAGTTGTGTTCATTTCAGTAATGCGCTCCTTATGGAGTAGTCAGGGTGTTATTTCGTTGCCAGATATTTCATGTAATAATATATTGCGACGTGTGAGTTGTAAGACAGCTTGGGAAATTGCTTATGTGTTGAGGAACTACGTAGAGATGATGTTACATGAGCATGATTGCTTTTGAGATTTCAAATCATATATCGCACCTCGAGTTTTTGTGGCTTCTGGCGCTATATGTCTCCCCAGGGATGGAATTATTCACTTAGTGTGCTTGTGACCAATATTCGGTATATTATTGAAACGAGCAATCTAGCTCGGTGTGTATCTCCTTATGTGAGTTTTATGGGTGGATCGGGTGGCACGCCACCATGGTTATGTTGTTCGGATTGGGTTGCGCGCCGCAATAGTGTGAGGCTGAGTACAGTTCCCCGTATCTGTTTTATGTGTTTTGTTTCCTATGTTTTATGAGGAAAAATCATGTTAGCTGTGTGCCTGCATCGCATGTATGATTTGCGAGCGGGGTGTTTATTTAATTATGTCGACCGTGCCGCATATATGATTCACGAGTGGGGATTCACGAGTGGGGTAATTGGATTTCCTTTCCAGAGTTCATTTTCATTGTATCGTGTTCGAATTGGTAGCCTATTGGCACATTCTGGCATCATATGAGACTTTTGGTCATATCGAGGTGGCTTATCGCCTCAGCAATTCGTACTGGGTGAGATGAGATTTTTGGATTTAGGATTAGTGCAATCTGATTACGTGAAATATATTAAGGAGCAAAGATCATTATTTGGTTCAGAATGAGGAAATGTTTCTTGTCAGAAATATAGACTCAATGATTGGTTGACTCGGCAGTTGATTATGAATTTCTGCACATCTCTTATGTTGTGGCGGTATTGTAAGAGTTAGAGTAAGACTTGTGTATGTCATGGGGTGCAATGTGAGCATCAGATTCGTGGAATTTTGACTAAGTTGATCAGAAAATGTTATTATGGTCCGGAGAGTAAAGTGATGGTAGATGTGAATTCAACAAAGTTATGCAGCCATGTTTAGGTACATCGTGTAGTGATTGATGTGGTGATCTGATGTTGGAAACAGGTCGAGCATAGAATTTCGGATGTTGAAATTGGGCTCTAAGGTTTATTTACTTGAATAAACGGGAATATCTTCAGAATTCATTGAGCTGGTATGCTCAACTGAGTTGTGGTAGCGCGGGAAGGTGCATGAGAAGTTAAACAGTGATTTCAGACTACTTTAGTGTTGTTCTCAGCACGTTCGAGGACGAACGTATGTTTAAGTGGGAGAGAATGTAACAATCAGACCGGTCATTTTGAGCTCTAGCGCATTGTTGAGCAGTCAGAGACCATGAGGAGCTTCATTTCAGGTATTATGACTTATACGTGCGGTCGGAATCATATTTCGGGAAGTTCAGAGTTGATTTTGGAAAGAAAATTCTCATTTCGGAAGCTTAAAGTTGAAATAATTAACTAAGATTGGATTTTTAAGTAAACGGCCTCAAAATCAGGATCTGAAGGTTTCAGCAGGTCGTATGAAGGTATCGGACTTGGGCGTATGCCCGGATCGGGTTTTGGATGACTCTGGAGCTTTTTGGAGCCTATTGTGGAAAGTAACATTTTGAAAGAAATTTGATAAGTTTAGCTTAAAGTGCATTTCAGTTATATCGATGTTCATTTGGGATCTCGAGTCTGGGAGCAGCTCCGCATAGTGATTCTGGAGTTGGTAGCGCGATCATAATTGAATTCGGAGGTCCGTAGGTCACCTTGGAACCATTTGGCTAAAGATAGAAATTTGATGGTTTTTGAGAAGTTTGACCGGAAGTGAACTTTTTGATATCGGGGTCAGAATCCGATTCCGAAAGTTGGAGTAGGTCCGTAACGTCGAATATGACTTGTGTGGAAAATGTTTGAAGTCAATCGGACGTGATTTGATAAGTTTAAGAATCAAAAGTAGAAGTTGGAAGTTCTAAAGATCATAAAGCTTGGATTGGGGGTTGATTTATGATTTTAGGGCTATTTGATATGATTTTAGGCCTCGATCAAGTCCGTAATGTATTTTGGGATTGGTTGGTGTGATTGGTCGGGGTCCCGGGGGCCTCGGGTGTGTTTTGGATTGTATCACGCTCTTATTTGATGTTTTAACATTATTTTGTTATACATAAAAGGGTACCATAATAAGAAAATCAGCTCCAAATTAAGTTTTTATTTTACCATTAGATCTATCATAATTACGGATCCACAACAAAACGAATCATCGAATTTGGGCATCGTATGAAGGAGTTAGTCTCATTTTTGTGTCGAGAAAAGTGTTGGTTGCTATCATAACCGCAGATACAGAAATTTTCCGCAGATGCGGACAAATTTCTGCAGATGCGGAAACTGGCGGAGGTAGAGGTATTTCTTTAAAATCAAAGTTTGGCACATTTTCACTTTATTTCTTCCATGGGAGCCAATTTTTGAGCAACTTTGGAGTGCCATTTTCATTACCGAGCATGAGGTAAGTGATTTCTACAAGTTTTGAGTATATACAAGATTTATATATGGATTTAGACTTGGAAAATTGTAGAAAACTTGGGATTTGGGGGAAAACCTAGATAATTAGTATTCTTGGGATTTGACCATGATTTTGGGTATGGAGCTTAGGGAGAGGGCATTATTGTCAACTTTTCGATCGGGGTTAGGAATTTTTATAAATTGGATTATAATGAGTACCTTAGCATATATTAATGGATTTACATAACTATTGGCTAGTTTTGAAGCGTTATGCATCGATTCGAGTCTACGGAAGGGCGTGGAATGTAGGTTATGGATCTTCGGAGCGAGGTGAGCATCCTTTCTAACCTTGTAAGAGGGAATTATCCGCATAGGTGAAATAATTGATTATGTGCTCCTATTTGTGGGGACTACGTATGCACGAAGTCACTAGAGTCCATGCGTAGCTACTATTATGCTATTGTCCGGGTAGTTAGGACCCAAAAGCATATTATACTTGAATTATTTATGAACCCATCGATAGCTTGAATTGCTTAAATCACATTGAATTAGTAAGGGGATTACTAAAAGGATTAAACTTTATTTCTTAAAAAAATATTAAAGGAGAATTGGTTTTATTTGGATAAATATTCCCCGATAAAATTCTAATTGCCTATTTGAGTGTGTACATTATATGTACCTGCATCTCATGGATGATTCGCAAGCAGGGTGATTGTGTATCTTATGTGTACCTGCTTCGCATGGATGATTCGCGAGCTGGGTGATTGTTTATTTTATGTTGACCGCGTTGCATGGATGATTCGCGAGCGAGGTAATAGATGCATCTATGGTTCGTGCTGTTCGACCCTCGGCAACGCACAATTTACATTTCTGTTGGATCAGGTCGTCGCCTCGGTGTGATTTGTACATGTTATTTGTCTCCTGAGAATTTTTAAACGTGAAATTTGCCCATCGTGGCTTGATATAAATTGATAAGATAATAAAGAGTAAACCTTGAAAATCCTTGATTAATTAATGAAGGTGTTTACCTGTTTTTCCTGCTTCGTGAATTAGAATTACTACATAAACCCATAATTTCCTCACATTTTAGTATATTGTTAGTTGACCTCTAGTAAGAGTCGAAGTTGACCATCTCGTCTCTACTTCTTCGAGATTAGACAGGATACTCATTGAGTACACGTTGATTATATACTTATACTACACTTCTGTGTATTTTTGTTGCACAGGTATATGCACCTCTAGCAGCTTATTGGGCGTAGCAACGCGGATGATTTTTGGACTTGGTGAGTTGCAATATTCGAGGTGACCCACCGCTATTGTAGTCCCTTTCAGCACTTTGTATTTATTTCCTATCCACTGTATTTCGAACGGAGATTGTATTTTACATTCCTATCAGTAGATGCTCATGTATTTGTGACACCAGGTTCTGGGAGGATTTTGGATTATTCAGTATTAAATCCTTTATTGACTTTAAGTTCTTTTTTTTTTTTTGTAAACTCTTTATTGTTTAACATTCTTCGTATAAGAAAAACGTTTTCCGCAAGTATTAAAACTGAAATTTAATTATGCATTCTTGGTTGTCTTGCTTGACAGCAGTGTCAGGCGCCACCACGATCCTTAGTGGATTTTGGATCGTGATACACATGGTCCCGGGCTAAATGGAATGGTCCCATGGGCCTGACAGGCTTTTTCGTTCCGGACTATTTTTTAAAATATTTTTTTATCTAAGGCAATTTCTTGTAAACTATTTATGTATATACTAATATAAATTTCTTATACATAGATATATAAATATATATAGTATATATAATGTGAATAGTATGTATAATATGTATATATTAAAGTTTGCATTTAAAAAGTAAATTAACAAAAAAAATAGTAAAACTAAATTTTGCATGATAAATAAATAATACTTCAAATTAATCTAACAAACTAAAATATTAAGAATAAATACGCCTAATAATTTTAAAATAACACAAATTATCGAAAAACCTTAAATACGAATTTCTAGATGATGCTCAAGATAATTTTTTATATGCCTCCTTAAACTGCCTGTGCCAGACCCTGAATAAAATTTTAAGGCTTGACCACAGTTTTTGCTCTTTAATTTTTGACCTTCTTCATTTTCTTCTAGCACCTCAAAGTGTTGTGAAACAAATGAGCACACCCTTTCCGAACGAGGCATGGTTTAACTTGAGATTTGAAATTTTGAGATTGAGACTTGAAGTCTTAAAAATTGGAGATTGAGAGAATGAGAGAAATTTAGATAGAGAAATGAGTATTGAGTGAAGAAATGAAGAAAGGGAGGGGGGATATTTATAGTTTTAGAGAAGGTTAGTTTTGTAAATTGAATAAGTGTTAAAAAATAGGCTATTTGTGCAATATTACCGTTGGCAACGGTCAGTGGGGCCCGCCATTTCAAAAAATTATATATGTGTGTGTGTGCATGTGTATGTGTAATATGTATATATGTAGTAATATAGTATATATAGTTTATATAGTATGTATAGATAAAGTATATATAGTATATATAATTTATATAGTATGTATATATGTGGTATATATATGTGTGTGTGTGTGTGTGTGTGTGTGTTAGATGTATATAAAATATGTGTCACGACCCAAACCTCGATCCGGCCATGATGGCGCCTTTCGTGAAGACAAGGCCAACCAGCCAACCAACTCAAAGTTCCTAACAATAGTTAAACATAAATAAATAGTTTCAAAGATAATTTAATAACATTATTTCGCGGAAATACAATCCAAACTCAACCCAAACTGGGGTGTAACAAGTCATGAGCATCTAAAGGAGTCTAAATACATTTACAAGACCAGTAGTATATAATATGGAATTTAAAAATAAAAAGGTAGAAAATCCGGTGTCACGGACGCTGTCGGTCACCTGGCTCAGCTATGAAGCAAGTCTTTAATTAGCTCAAAACCTGCTACAGGGTAATGAATACCTGCATCTGCACACGAGGTGCAGGAGTAAAGTAAGTAGTCCAACTCAGTGAGTAATAAAAGTAAATAATAACTGAGCGGTAAGAAATCACGTAAAACATATCGTCATGTTGTATAGAAGCAGAGAAAAGCCCTTCAATTGAGAACAAAAATCTGTGAAATCTATGAAATTCTTTAGAAATATTCTGGCTCAATTTAAATCTCTTTTGAAAATGATCCTTTCAATAGTTGCAAAAATAATTAATAATCAGAAATTTGCCCTTCGGGCTCAATATCAACCTCTGAGTACAGTATCATCCCCACGGGCTCACTCCCAACTCAAAAAGTACAACTTTAGCCTCTCGGACTCACTCCCAACTCACAAAATACAACATCAATCTCTCAGGCTCAATATTTGTAACTCATAATAGTATCAGCCCCTCAGGTTCAGAATGGTATAAACCAACCAGACAACAGAATGAGAACACATAATTATTATGGTAGATAATGCAGAAAAATAACAAATGCATGAGTGCAATGCAATGCATATGATGGTACATTCCAGTACCCGCTACGGCGTGCAGCCCGCTCTATTTATTTATCATCGACGGCGCTCACTAGGAGTGAGTACAGTCTCTAATGGGCTCCTACAGCCCATGCGTAATATCAAGCCATATCGTGGCATCAAATCTAGGCCCTCGACCTCATATCAATATCAGTATAATCACACAGGCTCTCAGCCTCAATATTAATGTAATCAACAGGCTCTCAGCCTCAATATCAATGTAACACTGCTGCGGCGCGCAACCCGATTCATGCCCAGTCCAGAAATCATCATAAGCCTCTTGGGCATTTATAAAACAGTAGTTCTCAACCCGAAATATCATTTTAAATATCATCTAAGTTTTCACAACTTAGAAGTATGGCTGAGTTTGCAAAATAGTATTTAAAACCTTGGAATGAAAATAAATAATATGCAAACATATGCTAAAACAATAATATCAATCCCCGAAGGATTCTACAGGTCGGCACAAGGCCCCAAACATGGTAATAAGCCCAATTTACAGTAATATAGTATGTGTCTGAATCACCAATATAGTAGAAATATCACTCGGGATAGACCAAGTCACGATCCCAAATATCAAACGACCCGGCACTCGTCATAGAATGCGTGTCATGCCTAAATATACCGTTCTGATGTGAAATCCAGAGTTTCAAACCCTCAGGATATCATTTACAATCATTACTCACCTCAAGAGGGCCAAAAGTCTAGCTCGCTATGTCCTTGCCTCTCGAATTCGCCTCCTCGTGCGACAAATCTTCCCAAAATCACTCAAACATCGATGAAGCTCGATTTCTAAAAAACGGGGTTTTAGTCATATATATCTTAAATTTGCCCCTTTATGATACTACAATAATCTAATACAGTTATGTAACTTCAGTCTACAATACAACACTCAATAGGGGCCAATGTTAGTACTACATCCCATAAATTATGCCATTTAGGCATATTATGAAACTTTTTGTAGGCATAAATATTTACACCTCTTAACTATAGCATTGGTTCCTTCAACTATCACCATTAACCAACAATTCATTCCACTATTATTCTTTAACAATTTATACTCCTAACATCACATGTATGATCAACCATTCACACCCAAACCAACAAAAATTCCATCAAATAAAAACCTTTAAATCCCTGCAATATTCATGTATTTAAATTGGGAATTTGTGGCTTCCAACCACCATACTATAAGTTGTAATACTTGATTCATACTCATATTCCCATAATAACCCCGTATGTGTAAGTCTAAGGTGTAGGATTACCTCTTGTACACCAAATCTTGAAAGACAACTTTGGGGTGTTCTTGAGATTTTTGAAGAAATCCTATGAAATCCAATCAAAATCATGTTGTAACTAGTGATTAAGAAGAGAAATCACCATTAAAACACACTTAAAAGCTTAACTAAGGAGTGCAATTGACTCAAGTTCTATCATTTCCCGTCCTTAGGTATATTTAGAGGCCCGCTACTAGCGCGGTCGCGCTAGTTTGCCCATGTTCTATATTGGGCGCGCACATTTAGTGCGGGCGTGCATCTGGGCGCGCTAGTGACATATGCTTAATAAAATGGTCGTAACATTTTGTATCCAAATCCAAATGACAAAAGGTTTGTTGCGTTGGAAACTAGACTCAAAGAGATTTAATTTGATAGATTGTGGGTCATACAAATCATTATATAATGGGAGATATGATCATTTAAAGTGAGGTCTTGTGCACACTCATTTATAATTTCATCTATTATGAAATTTTCCAACTTCAATAGTTCCCGTTAACCATCCGAAATCACCCCGAGGTCCCCGGGACCTCAATCAAAAGTTCAAACCCGTTCTAAAACATCATATGAACTGGTTCCAATCATAAAAACACATCCAACAACACAAAAATCATCAATTCTCAACGGATTAAAGCCTAAGAACTTTGAAACTTCTAACTTCCACATCTGATGCCGAAACACGTCAAAACTAGTCCGAATAACCTCAAACTTTGCACACAAATCCAAAATGACTTAAAGAAGCTTTATAAACTCTCGAAATTCCACTCCGATATCCGGATCAAAATATCGCCTATCAACAGTAAATTGCCAAAATACTAACTTCGCCAAAATAGGCTAACTCCTTCACCGGACCCCCAAAATTACTTCTGATTGCACTCCTAAGCCTTAAATCATCCCCCAAAACTAACCGAATCATCGAAAATCAATTTCAAGCCCTCTAACTCACAAGTCAACATTCCGTTGACTTTTCCAAACTAATTCTTCCTTAAAGAGACTAATTGTCCCATTTCCTTCTAAAATCAATACAAGCCAACTCGATCACGCAAGACACTGATAATGAAGCATATAGAAGTAGAAAATGGGAAGGACGGGGCAGTAACTCATGAGATAACGGGTCGGGTCGTCACATCCTCCCAAACTTAAACAAACGCTCATCCTCGAGCGTACCCAGAGTTTTTCAATAAGTCCACCAATAGCTGAACAACTTTACCATGCATATACCCGGGGATGACCCCACGTCAACCTATCTAGAATAGGTCCGATAACACAACATAGTTGAAATTTTGCAATCCATCTAGTCCATAAACCATAGAACCACATTTCACTTTTCAAAATCTTACACAAGATCAGAACCTCACATCTTTATTCAGAATAAACCCGAACCAACTATAATAACCCATACCTACAACCTCGGCTGCAATCATATGATATACCATATAACTCAACACATGCAGCGATAACTTCCATTCATAACAGCTGCTCACGACAACCAAATATCGATAGAAACCTCTTGTTAGATAAAGTTTCATTACAACACTTTCATATACTACCAATAATAAATGAAACACTCAATAAACCATATCCATTTCTGAGATCAACCCTTCATGATTTCAATTCTCCTATGGCAACTACCATAGCCAAACCTCGATATTTACCCATCAAAAATGCTGAAATCAAATCTGTTTATATTCATTAATGATCCCCATAATCTCCTTTGACCAAACACACCATCCTGGTGACATGACACAATCAATAAGTCCTAACCACAACCTGCATAGCATGCGCACCAATAAGAAATGCATCCGAAAAGTCCCTCAATACCGGAACGGGATCAATGATAGTAACCTCTGCACTAACATCCATCACAAATGCCCAATTAAGAAAGCATTCCTTCCCAGTTCTAACGCACTTCACCATTTAACCCGTGGCATTTCTGACGTAGCCCCTAATGCAATAGTTCAAAATCACCAATACTAAGACAACCTATCTGAATTCCAACATCCTATCCAAAATATAACATGCCAGTGAATAAAGATCCACCGCCACAACATAGCCTGTACATCAGAACTCCATATAGCACACAAATCACCATACCTGGTCCCAGTATACACGCACACATTTGATACCCCTGCATTCCATGCCAAATACTCGATATTTACCTGTGCTACTGAGCAAACTCGAATACCACCACTGGGCCCAACAAGAACATGACGCAATACTACTGAAACATAATCAGTTTAATCACATTACTTTTTTTTGAGACATATACTCTCATCAAATCACTTCCACTTAGCAATACCATTTTCCCTAACCATATGAAGATCATTTATCTAATCACTTAGGAGGAATCACTACACATCCCATGCTCTGCATGACATACACAGGTCTTGTTCAAATTCTTACAATACCGACACGATGGATGAGATCTGTATACATTCTTAACCACTGTCGAAACAACAATTCATTAGTTCTATACTCTTGGCAAGAACTATCACAACCAAACAATGGTCTTATTTCTTTACTTTACTTTATATACTCGGATTGCACTGTTCTTGAATTCAATGATTTCATCTCACACAGTACAAACTGCTCGAGCAATAATCCACTCCATATATAATTATAAGTTGCATATGATGCCCAATGTGCCAATAGGCTACCAATTCGAACACAATACAAAAGAAAACGAGCTATGGAAGGAATTACCAAATCCTACATACTAATACAGACTTTCCTTGGAAAACAAGAAGCAAGGCATACAAAGATAGCATATAGAAAACTATACTTGATTTCACACTGTTGTGGCGTGCAACCCGATCCAGATAACATACCCATGGCGGCTTGCCACCCGATCCACACATAGATCTCACATAAGGAGATACACATCGAGCCAAATCTGCTCATTATAACCAAATACCGAATATCGGTCATAAGCATGTTGAGTGCATAATATCATCCCTGAGGGATATTTAGCATTATAAACTATAAAACTCAAGCACAACTAAGGTGCGATATACAAATCTGAATTTCAAGAGCCAAGTTGCTCAGGTAACAACATTCCTACGCGAATTCTCAACGCATAAGCAATTTCTCGAGCCATTTCACAAATCACATGGCGTAATGCATCACTACACGAGATATCTGACGATGAAGCATCAACCTAACTACTCCTCCATGAGGACCGCGTACTAAAATGCACGCATCTAGCCTGATATAGAGCCATTATTCACATTAAATCTATCGATCGACTTCAAGTCGATTCTTATCACACTGAACTAGTATGATAACCTTTCAAAGGTCCAAAATAACTCCCATTTTTCTCATAACACACAAGAACAGCCATCACAATCAGGGTAATTCTCCCCAGTTCACAACCCAATATGCCAAGTGCCTTCCAGGCATGAATCTTTAATTTAACGACACCATCACAACCTTCATACTTGGTTTACATAATTAATCAATCAAGTGATCACATGCCACACTTATATAATATTTCCATGGGACACACTCCCACAACCTACCACAACAATATCTGGAGTGTACCTCCAAACCACCGGTCGTACTAATGCTGTAAAGCGATCAAGAATCACTAACCAGGACACAACACCGCTATCAGGTGACGCTGAAGACAATAACAATTTATCATAACCATCGAAACTTCTTTCCTACTCATCCGAGCTCATACATCCTTGTTAAAATTTTCCTTCACTTGTGCCATTCTCAGCCTAATTTCCACAACAAAAATGATTCATCCGCATACATCAAATCAGAACTAACATAGTACATAATTGTACAATCCACTAACCAATAGCAAGCTCCCCAACTTGGCTCAAAGCCATATATCACAAGCAGGATCCGAAGCGGTGGCTGCTACAAGAATAGAATATTCCAAAACATTCGCAACACACTACACTCATAACGTATATACTTTATTACTGACTTAATACCATAATGAGATTAAACTCACTCCTTCATAATCTTATGGAAACACGAATCACTCACACACTAGTTAAGCCCACTCTTTAGGCGACAACATTTTTTTACTAAATCCCAAATTTTCCAAAAATTTCAGCAGAGTTTATCCATCCGCCAAAGAATCACCAAAACCAATCTAACAACACATTCACAACTTGAAAAAGCATCACAATGTATATAAATTATATTAATCTCAATATTACATGTATTATACTATCAAAATTGATACATGGACATGCGTTGCACCTATTTGAATCATAACACGTAGAAAATACCTTTGATCCCTCCATTATTTGGGCTATTCAACCAAGTAAGAACATTTTCTTTCCTTGATATTTTCGACCTTCAAGGTGGTCTCCTCGACTCAACGATTTTGTCATAATACAATTACAGCGATCTCAGCTCCCACACTTATCTAACTAGTATGACAAATAGATTTCCCCTCATAAGCCAATTACCCACTAGCTTTACCTTTAGTTGATATTTTTTTGTATACCTTCCACTGTCATACACATTACACAATCACTTAATCTTCCCAAGTCTAAACTCATACTGTAACATGAAATTTACTTTGCTCCCAACTAGGATTCTTCACGCGCCCTAACTCGGGGCTACACATCCAATCGCAATGGAAATCAAATACTTAATGGTTGATCTATTATCCAGCGGACTTCTTCATCACTACCCATTCATAGGCAAAGATCTGACCTCAAGTCCTCCAAACTGGACCAACATCAAACTCACGAAGATTACATATCACCCCTCGATCAGTAAATCACAAGCCATCCAGGCACATCTAATATTGAGCACTCACGTGCACATACAGACGTGTGGAAGGAATTTCAAGAGTTATATCTCAAGCTGAATCAAGTACGCACGATAAGAATTCCAAGAAAGTGAAGTTTTCCTAGAGGTTCTACAGCTTCTCGATGATAAATACAGATGTCTTCGCACCGATCTGCGAGACTCTACTAAACCTGCTTATGACTCGTGAGACCTAGTAACCTAGGATCTAATACCAACTTGTCACGACCCAAACCCCGATCCGATCATGATGGCGCCTCTCATGAAGACAGGGCCAACCAACTCAAAGTGCCTTTTTAACAATTGTTAAACATAAATAAACAGTTTCAAAGATAATCTAATAACATTATTTCGCAGAAATACAACACAAACTCATCCCAAAACGGGGTGTTACAAGTCATGAGCATCTAAAGGAGTCTAAATACATTTACAAGACCAGTAGTATACAATATGGAATTTAAAAGTAAAAAAGGTAGAAAATCCGGTGCCGCAGATGCTGGCAGTCACTGGCTCAACTATGATAGCAAGTCTTCAATCAGCTCAAAACCTGCTAACAGGTAACGAATACCTGCATCTACACACGAGATGCAGAGAGTAAAGTGATTACTCCAACTCAATGAGTAATAAAAGTAAATAACAACTAAGCGGTAAGAAATCACAAAAAACATCATGCTGTATAGAAGCCGAGAAAAGCCCTTCAATTGAGAAATAAAAATCAGTGAAATCTATGAAATTCTTTAGAAATATTTTGGCTCAGTTTAAATCTCTTTTGAAAATGATCCTTTCAATAGTTGCAAAAATAATAAATAATAAAAAATCTGTCTCTCGAGCTCAATGTCAACCTCTCAGTACAGTATCTGCCCCACGGGCTCACTCCCAACTCACAAAGTACAACTTCAGCCTCTCGGGCTCACTCCCAACTCACAAAGTACAACATCAAACTCTCGGTCTCAATATCAGTAACTCAGAATAGTATCAACCCCTCAGGTTCAGAATGGTATGAAGCAACCAGACAATTGATGAGAGAATATAATTATTATGGCAGATAATGCAGATAAAGAACAAATGCATGAGTGCAATGCAATATATATGATGGTACATTCCAGTACCCGTTGCAGCGTGCAACCCACTCCATTTATTTATAGTCGACGGCGCACATTGGGGTGTGTACAGACTCCGGACGGGCTCCTACAACCCAAGCGCAATATCAAGCCATCTCGTGGCATCAAATCTAGGTCCTTGGCCTCATATCAATATCAGTATAATCACAAAGGCTCTCGGCCTCAATATCAATGTAATCAATAGGCTCTCGGCCTCAATATCAATGTAACACTACTGCAGCGTGCAACCCGATCCATGATCAGTCTAGAAATCATCATAAGCCCCTTGGGCATTTATAAAATAATAGTTCTCAACTCGAAATAAAATATCATCTGAGTTTTCACAACTTAGAAGTATGGATGAGTTTGCAAAACAGTATTTAAAACCTTGGACCGAAAACAAATGATATGCAAAAATATGCAAAAACAATAATATCAATCCCCGAAGGATTCTACAGGTCGGTACAGGGCCCCAAACAGTTACGATCCCAAATAGAAAACGACCCTGCATTTGTCATAGAATGTGTGTCACGCCTCATTATTGTGTTACGATGTGAAATGTGAGGTTTCAAACCCTCAGGATATCATTTATAAGTATTACTTACCTCAAGAAGTCCAAAAGTCTAGCTCGATATGCCCTTGCCTCTCGAATTGGCCTCCTCGTGCGACGAATCTGCCCAAAATCACACAAACATCGATGAAGCTCGATTTCTAAAAGACTGGGTTTTAGCCATACATATCTAAAATTTGCCCCTTTATGATACTATAATGATCTAATACAGTTATGCAACTTCAGTCTATAATACACTACTCAATAGGGCCAATATTAGTACTAGATCCCATAAATTATGCCATTTAGACATATTATCAAATATCTTGTAGGCATAAATATAAACCTCTTAACTATAGCATTGGTACCTCCAACTATCACCATTAACCAACAATTCATCCCACTATTATTCTTTAACAATTTATACTCCTAACATCACATGTGTGATCAACTGTTCACACCCAAACCAACAAAAAATTCCATCAAATAAACACCTTTTAATCCCTACCATGTTCATGTATTTAAATTGGAAATTTATGGCTTCCAACCACAATACTATAAGTTGTAATACTTGATTCATACTCATATTTCCATATAACCCCATATGTATAAGTCTAAGGTGTAGGATTACCTCTTGTAGACCAAATCTTGAAAGACAACTTTGGGGTGTTCTTGAGATTTTTGAAGAAATCCTATGAAATCCAATCAAAATCATGTTGTAACTAGTGATTGAGAAGAGAAATCACCATTAAAACACACTTAAAAGCTTAACTTAGGAGTGCAATTGGATGCCTTGGTCAAATTGGGGGTGTTGGGGAAGCCCTAGGCTTGAGAAATGACTCAAGTTCTGTCATTTCCCATCCTTATGTATATTTAGAGGCCCGCTACTAACGCGGTCGCGCACCTGGGCGTGCTAGTTTGCCCAGTGTTCTATCTTGGGCGCGCACATTTGGCACGGGCGCGCATTTGGGCGTGCTAGTAACACATGCCCCCATAAAATAGGCGTAACTTTCTGTATATAACTCAAATTGTCAAATGGTTTATTGAGTTGGAAACTAAACTCAAAGGACTTTAATTTGATAAATTGTGGGTCACACAACTCCTTATATAATGGGAGATATGATCGTTTGAAGTGAGGTCTTGTGCTCACTCATTTACAATTTTGTCTATTATGAAATTTTCCAACTTCAAAAGTTCCCGTCAGCGAAATCACCCCGAGGTCCTCAGGACCTCAACCAAAAGTGAAAACCCCTTCTAAAACGTCATATGAACTGGTTCCAATCATAAAAATACATCCAACAACACAAAAGTTATCAATTCTCAACGGATTAAAGCCTAAGAACTTTAAAACTTCTAACTTCCACATCCGATGCTGAATTACGTCAAAACTAGTCCGAATGACCTTAAATTTTGCAGACAAGTCCAGAATGATATAAAGAAGCTATATAAACTCTCAGAATTCCATTCCGACTTCTGGATCAAAATATCCCCTATCAACCAGAAATTGCCAAAATACTAACTTCACCAAAATAGGCTAACTCCTTCACCGGGCCCCCAAAATTACCTCCTATTGTGGTCCGAAGCCTTAAATTATCCCATGAAACTAACCGAATCATCGAAAATCAATTTCGAGCCCTCTAACTCGCAAGTCAATATCCCATTGACTTTTCCAAACTAATTCTTCCTTAAAGAGACTAATTGTCCCATTCCCTTCTAAAATCAATCCAAGCCAACTCGATCACGCATGACACTGATAATGAAGCATATAGAAGTAGAAAATGGGAAGGACAGGGCAGTAACTCATAAGACGACGGGTCGAATCGTCACAATATGTGTTATATATATAATATGTATATATATGTTATATATGTATAGAAGATGTATATAAATCGAACCTAAGACCCAAGGCTTTTCAGGGATTTTACTCCCTCATCTCTCACCAATTGAGCTATATATATATATATATAGTATTTTATGTATATATATTGCCTTACATAATTTCTTGTAAATATATTATAGCTTATATAGAATTGTAAGTTAAATCTTCTAAAGAGTCAAATTTAAATATAAAAAAATTAGTTGCAAAGAGATATTGAAGGGAATGTCTTATAATTTTTATTATTACGATATCAACAAAAATGGAAATATCTTTCTTATTCATCCTCCCTCCAATGGAATGAGCACAACAAGGTGCTAATACCGCCATTAAAAGGATAAAAAACTAAAGATGATGTGCCAAAGTACAAGCTAAATGAGAATCTACATAGTATCTCTAACAAATTTCATAAATCCTTCAAGGTTCGGAGCAAGTTCTGTTGGTGGTGGCGGAAAAGAAGCTTGTTCATCCTCCGCAAGTTCCGCTAACATTTTTTCATAAGCTTCGTCTATCTCCGGTTGTGATTCTGTAAGTCCAAAATTTCTTCTTTTCGAGCGGATCCAATCTCTGAAGAGTACTGATTTTTTCAAGTCCCTCATAGACGCTCTATGATCACCTATTTGAAGTCTTGCTTGACTGAAAGTGCTCTCTGATGCCGCTGTTGAAGCTTGAATACATAAAATATCCCGAGCCATCCTTGCAGAACCGGAAAATATTTTTCTCTGGCCTTCCACCATTCCAAAAGATCAAAGGTGCCGTCTGGATTCTCCTTTTCAAGGCCATGCGACAAATAAACTTGAAGCTCATTTAGACGTGAAGTATCATTAATATTATCACCTTGAGAGCCCCTGAAATCCATCCAAGAACTAAGTGCTTTTAGGACCACAGTTCTTTTAGACGATTGTGAACTAGACGAAGTAGGAGTTGGAACATTTGGCCTAGCATAATCTAAGGCAAGTTCATAAACATTATAAATTTTTTGAGCATTTATGTTAATTGAGGCTTTTGCATCTGCAAGTGTAGCAATTCCTCGTTTGAAAGATCTAAAGCCTTATAAATATTTGAATACCAAAAGTGAGGACCTCCTAATTTCATGGTAGGATTTAACATGACAGCAACACCATAAATAGAGGGATAGGGAAAAAAATATCTTTTTAACTTTTCTTTCATTATATTTATAGCAAGTTGATAAATTTCTCCACCCTTTTAAAATCAACAAACAAATCACATACTTCCACAATATTAACTAAGCAGTTTGAAATAGTAGGATAATATTGCCTAGATAATTCATTTGTAGCTTGATGAAATTGTTATAAAAAATCTATTAGAATTTTTATATTATTCTAATCTTGATTTGTAAAGATTTCATCATCATCATCATCATCACCAACACGAGCATTAAAAGTTTCATTAATTGGATTTCTATTTTAATATGGAATAATTAAACTTTCGTGCATATAATTTCATCTAGTCGGACAAGCTTTAGGGACCTTTCTTTCTCTAAGGCCTAATTCATCATATTTTTTAAAATACTTTCTAAGTCTACTTATACGATTTGAATAAAAAATCCAATTAAGAGCTATTTTAACCTTTTTAATTTCTTAATTTAAAATTCTCATACCATCACCGATGATTAAATGGTAAATATGACAAACACATCTAACATGAAAATAAATACTAAATGCAAGATTTAGTGTAGTTGTAAGTAAGCCTATATCATTAGTATTACTAGAAGCATTATCCATAGAAATTGACATTATTTATATCTAATGTAAACATATCGACAAATATCTGCAACAATGTTAGTAATAAACTTACCTGTTGTTAGACCCCGTATTTTTGTACCTTAGAGTACGTCATAAGCCAATTAATGTAAGCTCAGAAACGGAATCATAAAGTTATTTCATCATTTTAACATGGAGGTTACAAATATTTAATATCATTAATACCAAGTATCAAGAGGGTTTGAAGGCTTAGAAGCTAGACGAATTGAAGAAAATAAGTTTCGTTGAAACTCGACAAGTTGAAATGTTTTACCATGTACTTTTGGGGTGAGACAAGGGTTATTAGCATTATAAGGAGATTATATTATGAGTTATTTTAGTCGTAAGATAGTTGGTGTTATGCTATGAAGTTAAGCGAGTTGTGGAACAAAAGTTGAAAATAGTTGGTGTTATGCTATGAAGTTAAGCGAGTTGTGGAACAAAAGTTGAAAAAGGTCATCACAAGTTCCATTCATAAATATGCTGAAAATTAGGTCAAATGTAACTGATATTTTCTCCCTATGTACTTAGAATTACGGGATGATATAACTACAAAATTAAAGATCTACGAGTCTAGTTTCTAACGAATTAAACCTATCATTGATACAATATTAGAGTAGAGAGATATTAATATTTTTGCGTGGCTACGCAACTAGTAGGTGACAAGTAGGTGCATCACCTACTTGCCAAAAGGAAAGCCCTAAATTAAAAGCCCCAAAGTCGGCCAAGAGGGTACTTTTATGGGCTATTAAACTCATTTATTTCATTATCTTTCATACCAAGAAAATCAAATTGAACCCTGCAATTCCCCAAAAATCCCAAACAAACCCGAGGTTATTTCGGATGCTACGAATGCAATTCTAATGCTGAAAAGTCCGAACAGCTTGCTAGTTTCTGTTTCTCTTTCTTGTAGCCATGTTGAGGAACTTATTTTTGATGAAAAGGACCAGGTTTCGTGGTTTATACTCAGCAAAAGGTTAGTTTATGCTTCTCCTTCTATTATCTATGCGTTTGCGAGTTGTAACTCGATCGTAAAGAATATACCTAGCTAGTTTTGAAAGAATGATATGTTGTTTCTTTCAATTAGATGTTAACAATGCATTCTTCTATGTGGTCCTCCTTGAGGAAGTGTATCCGGGACTTGTTGTGGACAGACCAGATTTAGTATGCAAATTGAATAAGTCCTTGTATGGACTAAATAAGCAAGCAGGCAATGTTATGAGAAGTTGACTGCAACATTTAGTTTTAGAGGTTACACACACTCCCTACTCGAATATTCATTGTTCTACAAGAAACATGGAACTGCAGTGGTATTTGTGGCTGTTTATGTAGATGATATTCTAATAACAGGGACTAGTTTACAGGAAATAGAAGCACTAAAGGCATTTTTACATGAAACCTTCAAAATAAAGTACTTGGGAAGCTTACATTATTTCCTGGGATTGGAGATACTGTAAAAAAATGATAGGGTACTGATATTCCAAAGGAAATTTACAATGGATTTATTGACAGAGTTTGAATCATGTATTCTGCCTTAGCTTCTCCACCTGATCCTTCTACTAAGCTGAGTGCAGATGAATGGTGATTATCACCAGATTTTTTTCAACTATAGAAGACTAGTAGGAAAGCATAATTTCTTAACTAATACAAGACTTGACATATCTTCTAGTGTATAGCATTTGGTTCAATACATGTAAAGTCCAAGGGAGCCACACCTTAAAGCTGCATACCATGTACTAAGGTATCTCAAATGTGATCCAAGCTTAGGAATTTCCTGTCTAATAGCAAAGACTATATGGCTCGAGCTTTTTGTGACTCAGACTGGGCTGCCTGCCCTAGATTAAGGAAGTTAGTCAGTGGATATGTTGTGTTGCTAGGTGACAGTCCCATTAGCTGAAAATCTAAGGAACAACACACTATTTCATTATCCTCAGTAGAAGCAGAACGCAGATTAGTCAGACAAGCTGTGGGGGGAATTAATGTGCTTACTTAGGCTGCTTGAAGAGTTGATAGTTCCCTTAATCTTACGTGTCCCAGTTTTCTCTGATAGCCAAACAGCTTTCCACATAGCTAAGAATCATATGTTCCATGAACGCACGAAACACATAGAAGTGGTCTGCCACTTTATAAGGAATCGACTATACGAGGGCCTCATCTCATTACATCACATTTCACACATGAATAGCTCACATACATATTCACCAAGCCTCTTAGAGGAATTAAACATTGCAATTTACTTAGCAAGTTGGCTGCGAGTTCCTCTCTTCCTACATAAGGGGCATTGAGAATACAACTTTACACACATATATATATATATAATAAATACGCTTACATATTTTTTGTACAAAGTAGAATTTACATTTTAGTTTCTTGTACTCTCTTCAACTCAGTTCATTCTTTGGTGAAAGAGAAGGTTCCAGAAATCTCTTAGCTTAATTTTTTCTTCAGCTTCACTAGAAGTTTTATTTTGTGTCTCATACAACAGACACTAGTTGAATGAAGTTCCCTTTTGTGTCACAAATTTTATGAACCCCAATCTTATACTTCTATGTCTACAAATCTATGACACTAAAATATTACCTCATACAACAACAACAGCAACCCAGTATATTTTCACAAGGTGGGGTGTGAGAGGGTAATATGTAGACAGGGGTTACCTCTAACCGAGAGGGCAGAGAGTCTGTTTTAAATCGACCATCGGCACAAAAAAAGGAAAAGCAAACAAAAACAAAAACAAAAATCACATTAGTTAATACAAGTACAGTTGTATCACGTGCAAAAATAAAATTTTTCTCAGCTTTCTCTTTTCTTTCTTCTGTTATTTCCTCATACGAAAGAGACAAAAACAAAAGAAGAACCCGTTACTGGAGTTTAGTTCATTTTGCTATGGGCGCGGACTCCATTTTTCACAGCTCAGCAGTATAACAGTGCTCAGAAGTATCGGGGAAAATGAGGAGGGAAAGAGGTGAATTGATTTACAAGATTTACAGAGCCCTAACTTATGGCCTATCGCCGCTGATTCACATTCACCTGCGGTGGCGCAAATTCCGCGGCCTGGAACATCCTCTCCGCTGGCGCGAGCGTCTCGGATTCCCCTCTTTCCCTCGTCCCCCTGGCCCTCTCCTCTGGTTCCACGCTGTCTCCCTTGGTCATTCTCCTTATCCCTTTCATTTTTACTACACTGATTCTTACTCCAATTTGTATATAAGAAGAATTAGTGTGTGTATGTATAGATGCATATGCATACACATATACAGATTCATACATTCGCGTATGTGTTTTTATAAGGAGTTTAAGTTCTATGCATTGACTGTGTAGAAATATTGATGCATTAAGGTCAATTGAAAAGTAATTGCTTCAGTTTATTGCAGTTAACTTCATTTGATGACCTAGAATATATGATAAGTAACCTTGCTATAACATGTTAATGGTGTAAAAAGTTGCATTACACTATTCGTGTATATAACTTAAATCGTTTTAAGCACTAATTTTTTCCGCAATTGTGCATGTATTAGTAATTTAAAGATTATGTATCCGTGGAATCTATTGAGAAGTATGTTGGCCTATTATTCTCTTTTCATTTTTCCAGCTACTCTATTTTTTGGTTCATTTGTTATTGTTGTTGTTTCTTTTTTACTCCTTAATTTAAAATTGTTATTAATGTTTGTTGTAATGTGAAATTAGGTGAAGGAATGTGTGCAATTCCAGTGATTAAATGCTGCATAGAGAGGAAGCCTGATGTAACTGTCTTAATGACGACTACCACCACATCAGCATTGTGAGTCTCTAATTGAATTCCAAGTTCAAATGTTATTTTATTTTGATCGTTGCAGTTTGTTGCTTTGTTTTTCCTATAAAATTTCTTGCTATATTTTCCACTAATAGAAAATTGGTTTTGTTAGTCCTTTCACCTGACAATGATTTTCTATAATTCAATGTTATCAAAGGTGAAAAGCAAAAAAAAGCTCTAAGGTCTGTTGGGGCGCAAAAAAGCTCTAAGGTCTGTTGGGACTTTAAGCGCAAAGCGCAAATAATGCATGGGCTTTAATGGAAAAAAGTTCAACTGGAGGAAAAAGTAAAAATATGTATATGTAGTCCAAGACCAATAATTATAAGCATGAATAACAAATATATGGACAAAAGAATTGAAGAAAAAATAACAATAAAGTGAAACATCAATTGTTCAGTATTACATTTTCAGGATTACACTCATTGGCTAGGAAAGTATGCATTGGAGCCTTGATGCGACACTGAAGCGCCCGCAAAGCGAGGCGAAGCGCTCAACATGTTTTGAGCCTCGTTGTAGGGCTTAAGCGCGCGTTTGACAACACTGCTATAATTTAGGGATGTAACATTCATTTAGTTTTTTTTTTCTAAAATAAAATGGAGATTTACGAAAAGAATGGTCCTGTGATTTGAGGAGGTTTATGAAAAGGATGGTCCGAGAATATGAGGAAAAAATATCAAGAAAAATAAACATTAAAAATCTCTGGATTGATATCAAAAGTTTATGTTTTTTGCTGACCCAAGATTAGAAAACTCTTATGGATAGACTGTGGGGGATGGACATCTACTTTATGGTCTTGTATTTGTTTATTTTGAAGCATTTAAATCTACGAGGTTGATTTTAATTGTGGTGCACATTACACGAGATGATTGCTTTTGATTCAACACCATTTTGGATGCTATCAGTCTTTATTCCAGAGAATAAAAAATACTAACGCAAGTGTACGTGATCGTCAAGTAATAAAGTAGTGAGTAGAGTATCGTTTCCACGATGACTTGTGATTAACTGTTGACTGATTTAAACTCAATTAACTTATCTATCCAAGAAGTTTTCCACAAAATAGAGATATCACTAATTTACTACCTCAATTATCAAGCAATAATGTAACTAGAATAATTAACCAAACAACCAGCAAAATTTCGAGTAACAAGCAGTAAAGTAAGAGATGATATTCCAGGGTCACGGGCTAGCTAACAATCGTGTTGTGTTCTTGGCTTAAAACGACTAATTGATTTATCTGGATTGTTGATTGACGGGGTTGATATTACTCATAAGAATCTGTCGAGTTCTTACTCGCCTATTCGAGCTAACTTAATGTCTATATGTCTATGTAAGTACGATTAACAAGAATGCATGTACAGTTCCTGTATTTCAACCAAGCAAGGCAATTGGGTATATGTCTATCTCAATTGCGAATCCGTTCCCGATGCCCAGGTTCAAGAACTTGCTCTATTTAATTCTATTGCAATCTAAAGTTCTCACTTTCGAGTTCAATCAAAGATTCGTAGATAGTATTTCACTGTTAGCTACTCAGCAAAATAATTAAAATTAGAATTAAATAAACAACCCAATATGATAAACCAACTTCGTCGAAGTAAACGTCAAATAACAACTTTCATGTTTCACCCATGACCCTAGAATAATGGGTTTTAGCTACTCATACTAATGTTCAACACAATAGGGTTTAATTTCATCATAAATAGCAAAACAAAAGGAAGAAAATAAGAACTTGATGGTCAAATCCTAAGTTGCACTGACACAGGTGCGGATCTAGAGGTCGGATCCTTTAAGATAAAAATTTTAAGATTCGGGGATACAGATCCTGTCGGGGATCCGGCTAAACATAATTCAAAAATAAAATTAAATATATCTCTAAATTATTTGGAGTACTTACCTATAACTTGTTAAATGTGAATTTCTTCTTTATTCGTGTTTTTGCTCTCTTATTTTACATAGTCAAAAGATACAAAAGTTTACAGATTTCAAAGCAACCTCCACTTATAATTTTTTGGGATAAAGAAAAACTTGTTTTTGTCAATTGAAATGTGTAAATAAGAGTAAATCAAATATAAAAAATAAGATAGTAGTGGGCCCGAGACAAATAAATAAGAGTAAATCAAATATAAAAAGCTACACTCTTCAAGAAAGCATATCACTCTTCAAGAAAGCATATCACTTTTCAAAAAGCATATCACTTTTCAAAAAGCATATTCTAATTTGTCTGTCTTCTTCGTGCCTCTTCTTCTTTCCTTAGTCTTCTTCTCCATCAAAACTTTTTCCATGTCTGTGTTTTTTTTTTCAGTATAAAACCTTTTCCTCATTTGTTTGGTCAACGCACCCGATCTTGTCTGACCGGATCCGACAAGGTTCCCACATCCTTACCCGTGTCAGTGTCGTGTCGACACTGGTACGGCGCCCAAATTGCCGTGTCCGAGCAACTTAGGTCAAATTTTCTCCTTGCCTCTTGCCTCTCTATACCTTGCACTAGCCTATGAAAAACTTGATAATTACTCCTTGGGCGAGCTTGACTTTATATAGGTTAAGTGGGGTTTCTTTCAGATTTCCAATTTTACCCCTGAATAAACCTTCCCGAAATCTGACCGCGCTAGTTAGCATGTGTTCTGTGTTGGGCGTGCACCTGGGCGTGCTAGTCCAGTTCTTCCATTTTCTTGATTTTCTTCCTCTTCTTCGTGCGTCCTCAGCTTCGAGGGGTCATCCTCTAAAATAGTTCCAATCATCTCTCTAAGGCATCACATAGGCTCTTCGTCCTGCAATATGTACAAATCACAATTAGAGCCCATTTTTATTCAATTAACCACATTATAATATTGGAACATGATCAAGCGGGAGCATAAACAATCGCTAAATTACCTAGATTAAGCCTATTATCACTTATATATATTGTATTTAAAAGAAAATATATGAAAGCATGCACCTGAAACCAAAAATATTTGAAAATGTAGAAGTACTTGATATAAAAGTTTGGACAAGAGTCAGGAGGTGAAGCTATTACGGGGAGTCAGGTGTTTCACAATAGAACAGCTAAGAGGTGTATCATAAGTCATAACCTATTTTAACTTGTTTTTCATTCGTTGCTGGAAGAGTTTGTAGATGTGAATTCATTCTGTATCTTCTTTCATCCCTATAGTTATTGCTGAGCAGAAGATGTGATCTACTGAGACAATATAAGGAGTCTAGGGTTCAAAAGAGAAAAGTGTCTTTTTACGTATTACTAGTGTTGGGAACTTGCTCACTTCCTATAGTTTTAAATTTTGATTTGTACGTAGATAAGAAACTGCATCATCAGAATGAGAGACATTCTTCCACCTCTTTTTTCATTTTCCATTGAAGAGAAAATTCAGTATGTCTATTCTACTTTTTGCTTTCCCACAGTGAGGTAATAAAAACCCAGCTTTGTGTAAAATTGCAGTGTCAGCACACAATTTTTGCTACTTTCTGTTTTGCTGAAAAAATACAATATTTGCTACTTTCTGTTTTGCTGAAAAAATACAATATTAAGTATCTGATTCTTTGCTTTCTTACAGTGAGGTGATAAAGCACCAGCTCCCAAATAATGTCATTTATCAGGTATTTGTTATGCTGTTTCCTTAAGACTGTATTACGCTTGATTTCTTGACATCACTAAGTTGAGTTGTCTGACAAGGCACTGCTATTCCACATTTTTGAAGATTTGCAAGCCTAATTTTTTTTTTTTGAAGAATCAATTATCATGCTGTGTAGACACAAGCTCCTTTTCCCCCCTCATGTTATTTTTTTTTCACCCTCCACATTTAAATTATCATTTTTGGTGGACCCTAGGGTCTTTTCTATTGCTGTGATTTTTTCACCTTTCCCCTTTCTTTGGAGCCACACTGGAAGAATGACCCTGTTCGTTTGCAACATTCTTATGATGTTCTGGCATTTCTTTTTCTGTACACGTGTTTCTTCTGAATCTCACTCCTGAGATTCCTAGTTCCATGGACAAGACTGAAGCCCTTATAGTAGCAAACTATCAATTACATTTTATGTGTCTTTCTTACCAAGGCTAGAAGGTAGAAGGAGTACCTCTGACATCTTTTTTTTTTTTTTTTTTTTACACAAATGTACCAGTTTTCTCCCATTGACACTCCTGCTGCCATTGATGCTTTCCTTTGTTATTGGAACCCAAATGCAATCATTTTAATTGAAAGTGAGCTCTGGCCAAACCTCATTATGGGTGCCGCAAAGAAAAGGGTAAATATACATCTTATTCTATGAATGCTGCCGAACTTAGGGATCTGCTATTTTAGTTTCTCGTATCTTGGCTACGGCTTGTCTTTTATCATCTTTATATTTTTCTGTTATGAGGTAACTGATGTAATGGAAGTTTATTTTTTTTTTTCATGAGAGGACTATATCATTTAACCTATTTTATTGTTCAGATGCCTAGTTTAGTGGCTTAGCATCAATTATTTTTGTTCTTTTTTTTTCTTTTTTGTATTTCAGATTCTACTCACTTGTATATTGGTATAATATGTTTTTCTCTACTTTTACACTCCCGTTATGCTACTCAGATTGCACTTGCGTTGCTTAATGCTCGAATGTCTGCAAAATCTTATGACAGTTGGTCTCAACCATTTATTATTCCTCTGACATCATTGATGCTCTCTAAATTCTTGCTGATTCTTCCACTGGTACGTCTCGTGTTTTTTCGTTGACGTGTTTGTGATCATCTTTTAAAGGCATAACCTTACCTTTAAGCTTCTGCATTTATATCTACACAGAGCACTCCACAGGCAATTCGTTTTCAACTGCTGCAGTGTCCACCATTCATCATAAATTTTTGTGGCGACCTAAAGTATGGTATGGCCAAAACTTAAAATACCTGATCTTATTATCTTGCATGTACACTGGAGATACTAGCACTTCATAATAAATTCGTTTTTTGTATATCCTTTAGTTTACCGTGATTATTTGTTTCTTCTTAGTGGCTTAGGAATACACGTATGGCTTCTTTCTTTTTCAGGTTCAGGAATATTTGTCACATGTACCGCTGCTTACCAGAGAGCAGGCATTGTACCCTACTTCTCACTTCCTTTTTTTTTCCTGATTTAGCTGTAGGAAGCATTGAAACTGCTGAAGGGGATAAGAGAGCTCCGGAAGAGTTGCAGGTACAGCTTATGAACAGAAAGGTTTGGATGGCATCTTCCATTCATAAGGGTGAAGAAAAAGGTAAATTTCTTGATGTATAATATTTTCCATGTATTAAAGACAAGGTGAAGGAACAAAAAGAATCTTTAGGGAAAGGGAGTTGGATGAGAGAGTCTTAAAGCCCCATTATCCTATGCTGTTATACCATGGTAGTAGTCTGAGATTGAGTTCATCTAGGCACGTGTGTGAACAGAATGTGTTGTGGTTTAGTCCCTTACTTTCAATTTTCTCTAAGGTGTCTTGGATAGGTTAAGTGGGGAAAGGTGGAGGTAGAGGAACTAGGCATGGGGGCTGGGCCCTCAAACTCATCACTCATTAGTGATCAGAAGAAAAATCATTACTGGTAGATGGTTTATTTTAATTGGGGGCAAGGAACTCAGATGTATGTATGGGTATCGATATCTACCCAGTTGATTGTTTCTGTGCCAAGTCTCTTGTCATGCATTTACAGCTGAAGTAAAAAATTTCTATTGGTTCAGATTGACCTTGATTTCCCGCTTCAGCTAACAAAGTTTAAGGTGATCTGCTCTCTGTTTCTTCTTGAATCTAACTTAAGAATGTTGTTCTGCTTCTAACTTATCTATAAAAAAAGGAAGAGAATTCTGTTCTACTTCTCTATCACTTCTCTAAAAAGATACATGTGAGGATGTTCTCTTCTATGGTTATCAAGTGTTTGTCTTATTGAAAAGGGAAAGGGAATGGGAAAAGGAAGGAAGTTTTTCCAATCTGAGAGGAGTAAATTTCTGCTCTTTGGATGGAGCAGAAAAGAAGTAAATTAAGGCTACTTTATGGTCTAATGACCTTGAATATGACTGTAAGTTACTTTGTGCTGCTGAACAAACTTATGACATTGATATGCAGTCATGTTGGATGTACACAAAGCACTAAAGCAAATACATCCGGATATCATTACCATCATTGTGCCTCGGCATCCTCAGCATGGAGAACTAATTGCTTTGGTATGATTGCTGCGCATTAGCCTATTATAAATGTTTTTATTGTATTGGTGATCCATCTATGTCTTCTTCAAATTGCTCTAGTATTTCTCTCTTGAACTTTAAACTTGACTGCATCATAAAGTTATTAACCATGACCATGCACCACTTTCTTGCCATTAAAAATGTCCTCATGTTCACATGATTGGATGTCAAAGAGACCTTTTCGACCAGGGGCGAGTTTAGGGGGCGCAAGGGCCGAACCCCCTTCGCCAGAAAATTACACTGTATATTAATGCAAAATTGTTTCGTACCTCATATTATATTTTGAATCCCCCTGACACATCTCAAAAGCATAGCTCAGTGGTCAAGGGGGTTCAAAACTTTTGTGACGTCACTAGTTCAATTCTCAGTGGCCATAGTACTTTTTCTTTTTTGAACCCCCTTAGCGAAAATTCTGCCTCCGCCACTATTATTGACCTTTATCTTAGAATATGGAACTTGTATATGACTTGCTCTATCAAGGCTAAATTTATGATAGTCTTCTTCAACTTATGCAGGAACTGGAGAAAGAGGGAGTAAGGGTGGCATTAAGGTCTCGTCATGATAAGCTCCTGCCAGGAACAAACATATATGTGGTTGATACATTAGGTTGACCTCTTTTTGCTTTATGATATTCTTTAAGCTAGCTGACTAAGAGATTTTCTTTTAGATCTACTTGTTTTAACCATCCGCATTTCCATTCAAAAAGTTAGACACTATTGTTTTTCTGTAGGTGAAGTAGTTGGATGGTCTCCGTCATGCTTTTTCTCTGAATTCTTTAGTAGGATCTCTAACAAACTGGGAATAACTACATTAGAAATCAGAAACAGTTTTGGAGTTTGTTACTTGTTGATAAGCTCTTTTCAAGTTGTGGGTAAAAATGCGTCTAATGTAACTATTAGGTGTGTTGTATTCACCAACTAATGATCTTGTCTCTCGCCACCTGCTTAAACTTCTATATGACATGGATCCTCATACTTCAACAAGGTACAAATTGCTAAAAGTTCCAATTTCCGAGTCTCACAAATTTTCCTTGTGTTTAGTTTACAGAGTAGAGCCAGCTTGCATATGAGGAGCAGGTCGAAAATCTAACCCCAAAAAAATAAAAAAGAAGGAAAATCTTATTTTATATGTTTGTCCACATAAGCTAGAAGATTAGGTGCAGTCTTAACTTCATAAAAAAGAGGATTAGCTACAGTGTTTAATTCATGAAATACTTTTTTTGCCTGTTAATACAGAAATTTAAATGAAACAAAGTCACTGATTTTCTTGTCATTCTGCTCTGTAGGTGAATTGAAAAAGTTATACAGACTAACACCAATAGCCGTGATTGGAGGTTCATTTCTACCTGGTTCAGCTGGTCATAATATATCAGAAGCCGCTGCAGCAGGCTGTGCTGTTTTGACTGGTCGATTTTGGTTCCTTTCTTTTAAATAGAGCTTTTGATCTTTGGAATGCCTGGTTAATTTTGTTGTAGAATTCCAAGTTTAATTCTTATCTGGTGCATAATGTATATTTATGTCGGTTCTTTCTTTTGGCCTAATTGTCAGGTCCTTATATTGGTCATTTCTCTTATATGGCAATACAGATGCAACAGTTGAATCCTTTGTCAGTATTACAGGTCTGGAAGCTTACTGTGATCTATATAATTCAGTTGATTTGTGTTCCTTTTTTCTTTTACAAGTATACTCAGTTGATTTGCACAAGATTTCTACAGGACTGTATTCATAATGTATTTTACATGCTTTGCATTGGAAGGGAAGGATGGCAGGAATATATTAAGAAGGGGGTGGTTGAAATGGTGCAAAACCTATGTAGTCAAATTTCAAGGTCAACATGTGTAAGCTTCCTGTTAAACACTAAATTGGAGAAAGTGGCTTGACCAACCTGTTAGGGAGAAAAGGAAGAGTCAACACAGTATATATAACCATTAATGAGAAGTGGGAAAGAGCATGGTTGCAGAAATCCTACAACAACAACAACAACAACAACCCAGTATAACCCTACCAGTGGGGTCTGGGGAGGGCAGTGTATGCAGATCTTACCCCTACCTGGGGTAAAGAGGCTGTTTCCGATAGACTCTCGGCATCCCTCCCTCCAAGAACTCCTCACCTTGCTCTTGGGGTGACTCGATTTCACAACCTATTGGTTGGAAGTGGAGGGTGCTCTGGTTGCAGAAATCCTATTTATACTTATTAAAAAAAGGGAAAAGGTCTGGATTTGCCCCTCTACTATAATATATTGTTTACATGTATCTCCCGTTATACTTTTTCGTACATTTCCGCCCCTACTCTTAACAAACTTTTCAGATTTTCCCCTAACCCGAACTGCCCTACACTGTAGCAGCTGACCCATGTCAGCTGCTAAATCTTATTAAAAAAATAAAAAACTGCAAAGTCATAGAATCAAACAAGTGAAAAAGAAGGGACTTTAATCTGCCTTAGACCCCTCCCCCTCACCATCACACGCGTCGTCCTCATCACCCCAAGCAGCCTTCATTCCCTCAGAATCTTTCATCTACTTTTCTAACGATTTTTTCTTTTTAGTTCCTTTTTTATTTTTACTGTCTTTCCTTAATTCAAGAAATGATTCTCACATGATTAATACAAATTTTTCAGACTGCTGCCAATAAATAGTAGAACACAGCTTTCAAAAGAAATTTTCAAATCGGGAGCTCTTAAAGCTCAACAATGGTGAAGTCGATGAATCACATTTAATGCTAATTTTCAACTGGGTTTTAAAAAATTTCAATCCTACTATAGTTACCAAATCAATCCTTAAAGTTTAATTCAACCTCATATGCAGAAAATCCCAACCCAAGATGAGGCTTTAAATTTTCAATAATGGGCTTCCAAATCTCTTACTTGGATCTGACCCACACATGAATTTAATTCAAAATTTAAAAGTTCAATTATTGTCATGTTATTTCATTTTGGCTTTGATTGTTTGTTTAATTTCTTGTTCTGATGAAAATTGTGTGAACGAGATGACATAGTGTTTTGATGAAGAAGAAAGATATATAAAGAAAAACAGAAAGAAATGAAATAAAAATAGAAGTAAAAATGGAAAATGAACAGATTTGGAGGGAAATAGGTCAGGTATAGATTGAAAAATAGTGGGGATCAGGTGAATCGCGCCATATCTTGACTGATTATGCGGTGAATGACATAGTGTCATCTGACTTGACAGTTGACATGGAAAAAATTGGAGGGGTCAGCTTCTACAGTGTAGGGCCACTTGTCACGACCCGGATTTCCCACCATTGGGAGTCATGATGGCGCCTAATAGTGGAAGCTAGGCAAGCCAACCATTACTTACATTTTTCATTAGTTACCAAACTCCTCTTAAGACTTTAAATTAAAAACATATAATTACAGCGGAATAATTAAACTTAGCGGAAGACTTAGTCAATTTTATCAAATAAGATACAGAAACCCAAACATGATACACTACCCAAGACTGGTGTCACAATACTCACGAACTTCTAAGAATAATACACACAATTGTTTGAAAGAAATATAAGTTGTTTATCTCGAATACATGAGATAACAGAATGAAATACATAGATAGAAGAGA
>JASVEL010008055.1:0-138199 GCA_032618575.1 Nicotiana noctiflora
TGTTGAAGAGTTTTCATTGAAAAGAATTGATATACAAAAATTAGGAAGAAAATCTTTAGGTGTCACCAAGATTGATGCTCTGAGAGATGAGTAGGAAAGTGTTAAAAGAAAATGCGATAAACTAATAATTCTGGAAACTCCAAGTAATAATGTACCCAACATAATTAAAGGAATAAGAATAATGTGATAGCTTGCTAACTTGGTTTGAATAAGAAGTCGGTGCGGTGTTACTAGGGTGACAGTATTACAACTGTTAGCACATACAATAATTAAAGTATCTTTGTTATGGTCAGAAAATTGCGTTAAGTAGTAACTTGAGACCAGAAAATAAAAATGTAAAATAGACAGAGTATTATTACAAAATTCTGATTAAATAATTACACATGAAAAAATAAAGTAAATTTTTTTGTAAATGATTAATGTGGTTCGTCTTTTGGTGGGTTATTTGTCACGTCAAATAAATATGGTTCATCAGTATGCCAAACTTGATGACTTTCCAAATATTAGGCTCCTTATCCTTAGATAGATTGGTGTATTTGGCATAGCAATCGCCCCCGATGTTGTAACACACCAATGTTTTAAAAGGTAGGGGCAGAAGGCGAGACGTTTTACCTTTGATGAGGCGAGACGTAAGCCCTCATACATGGGGCGTAAGTCCTACGGATCTTTGAATTTTACCAATTTTATGATTTTTTAAGATAGTATAAAATAAAAAATAATTATAAAAATTACATTAAAATCACATAATTATAACAAATAATATATTAAAAATATTAATAAATTATAATTTAATTATGAATAATACGAAAAGTATGACATATATCATAACAGATAGTTACAATGTCGCTACAACTCAAACATTAAAAGTAATGTATTCGATACGAAATCTTATATGTATCTCTTAAGGAGTTATAAATCTTGAAAGAATTTCGATATTATAATTTAATATTTTTCTTAAAATACTCCTTTTATTTAATATGCTTTCTATTTGAAAGGGAATTTTTATAAAGACACAATCCACAATTTAAATATGATTCTCAAGTATCATTACTTTTTAAGTTTCAACAAGTTAATAAAGTAATATATAATTTGTCATACAATACCATGATAACTAATTACTTGTACATAGTTACTAGCTAATACTCAGTTATTAAATTAATAAGTATTGTATCTCGAAAACGTAAAAAAAAATTATGGACTGTTATATAGTAAAGACATAATAATAGTTAATAAACAAAATCTTCTTAAATGAAAGATTTATTTAAAATTAACTATCATAGTAGTCTTAGTGGTAACATGCAATAATTTTTATTTTAACTATGACCAAACTCCCAACTTTATAATTTATACTTAGGAAAAAAGTAATTTTGAGTAGTCAACAATTTGTTAAGAAAATTTGAAGATTTGTAAGGTTAGTTACATACAAATGCATAAAGTTCTATTAGGCGAGCCCAGTACGCTACGTGTTGGACGTGTCCGGGGCGTAAGTGTCACGACCCTAGTTCACCGATCATGAACATGTCGTGATGGCACCTAGTCCCCACGCCCAGGTAAGCCAAATATTGCAAAAAATATAATAATTGCGGAAAGAACAGAGTGAACCAAATCAAATGACTGGAAGAAAAATTGAATTGTATGCCACTCGGCATGTACAACTTAGTAACACAAGTCTACTAGAATTCCTAAAGACTCGGAAATTCACGGGCAACACAGGCTATAGAAATGTACAGTAAGGTCTCCCAACACCAGAATGCCTAACAACTAGAAGAACGAAAACTAAATACTAATGGTAGAGTAAGAGGGAGACTCGTCGGTCTACGGACGCAGCAGAACTATCTCGAAGTCTGCGTGGTCCTCCTGCCTCACTGATAGTGTGCCTGAGTAGAAGTACCTGGATGATCAGTACATGAAAAACATGTGCAGGAAGGGCATGAGTACACCACATCGGTACTCAGTAAGTGCCAAGCCTAACCACGGTTGGGTAGTGACGAGGAAAGGTCCGGGCCCTACTGAGGCAAGAATATAATAGTAGCAATAATTAACATTGTAGAAATCTGACAAAAATAATAAACGCACCAGTGTAAGGAAAATCAATGAAGCAATAATAACTACACGGATAAAGCAGAAACACAAAGTAATCACAGCTCAATATCAAGATACCAATGAGTGTCTCCCAGGATACCATCATGTAGCCCTTTCCTAAACTGTCCAATGGATCTCGCGGGATACTATCCCGTAGTCCCACTCTCGTACCAATACCAAAAGATCTCCCGGGATACCGTCCCGTAGTCCAATCATCAATGTGTAGGGGGATCTTCCGGGATGCCGTCCCGTAGTCCCAATAAATAAAAAATGCAGGGGGATCTCCTGGGATACTGTCCCGTAGTTCCAAAATAAAAGTGTAGGGGGATCTCTCGGGAATCGAACCCGTAATCTCAAAGTAAACAAACAAGGGGGGAGCTACCGAAATCCCGCATTTGTAATCCCAATGTAAATGCGCAACCAAAATCATAAAATATTGAAAAAATGAAGTTCAACAATAGAAAGCAACATATAATTCTAGTCTAACATGCTCCACGTAATTATAATTAAGGCAAATTAAGCAAAAATGCAATTTGGATTAACTAAACATGATTTTCTACACTAGCACAGGCTAGAATAGCAAGTAGAATAAAGCAATTACGAAAGAAACTCAGTTCAAGTATTTTTAAGTAAAAAATCGGGTTTCAACAATAAGCTTAAGTACACGCTCGTCACCTCACGTATAAGGCATTTAATTACCAAATATCGCATCCTAAGGGACAAAGTCCCCACACAAGGTTAGACACGCCACTTACCTCGAATAGACTCAATATCAATAAAAACCACATTTTTGCCACGAGTATCCGACTCCAAATGGCTCAAATCTGTTCCATCCAATTACACATCATAAATAATATTGCAAACAACTGATTTTACTATAAAAATTAAAGCTACGGCACAAAAATAGGCAAAATAACCAAAATACCCCTCCAGCCAATGTCTTAGAATCGAATAATTTTCATATTTTTAGAACCCTCGTATCCTCACAAGTCTAACCATATAAAAATCTCCCAAATCGGAGGTCAAATGTCCCCTCAAAACTCAATAGTTTAGCCAATGAAGTTTTACCCCAATTTAACCAATTTTTTATCCTAAATTCGAATTCCAATGATGTATTTAGCTATATAATGATGAAATATAATGAAAAGGGATCAAAGAAACACTACCTAATTATTTTCTCTTCAAAACCCACTCAAAATCGCCTTCTCCCGAGCTCTCAATCGATTTTCAAACTTATGAAATTAAACCCTCGAAGTTGATATTTCTGAATAGTTATTTCCGCTTCTGCGGACAAGGGACCGCTTCTGCAGTCCGGCTTAAGCAAAAAAATAACTGCTTATGCGGTTTCTCATTAAAGGCCAGATTCCGCTTTTGCGGACAGACGATCGCTCCAGCGGTTCCGCTTCTGCGGTCTCTGAGGGGAAAGCAAAAACTCGCTTCTGCGATGAGGAAGCCGCTTCTGCGGCTTCGCTTCTATGGTTCCCAAACCGCAGAAGTAAAAATACAAGAAGGGGCAAAAATACTAGCTGCAACAGACTTAGAAAATTTCCCCGTTAACCACCCGAAATCATCCCGAGGCCCCCGGACCTCAACCAAAAGCACCAATACCTCCTAATACCTTATTCAAACTTGCACCAATTCTTAAAACACCTAAAACAACACCGAAAATCCAATAAAATCAATGATTCAAGCCTAAGAACTTCAAATTCCAACAAAATAGACTTTCGATCAAAAACCTAACCAATCCTCGCCCGAATGACCTGAAAGTTTGCACACACATCCCAATTAACATGACGGAACTACTACAGCTTCTGGAATTCTAAATTGACCCTCGGATCAAAAACTCACTATCAAACCAGACACTTTAAAAATTCAAACTTCGACATTTCAAGCCTAAATGAGCTACGAGCCTCCAAAATACAATCCAAATGCGCTCTCAACCCCGAAATCACCTGACGGAGCTAACAGAACCATCAGATTTCCATTCTGAGGCCGTCTTCACATTGTTCTAAATACAGATTATTTTTCAACTCTTAAGCTCTCATTTAGGGACTAAGTGTCCCATAACACTCCGAATCCTAACACCGAACGTCCCGGAAAACCAAAACAGCATAAATAAACTTGGGAGAAGCAGTTAATGGGGAAATGGGACGTAAATAAGATGAGGGTACCGGCTCTGCATATCCTGCTCAGTCTCCCAAGTCGCCTCCTCGGCCTGCTGACTCCGCCACTGCACCTTCACTGAAGCTATGTTCTTTGACCTCAACTGTTTGATATGCTTGTCCAAAATAGCCATTGGCTCCTCAACATAGGATAGATCCTTGTCCAATTGGACTGAACTGAAATCCAACACGTGCGCCAGATCACCGTGGTATCTTTGGAGCATCAAAACATGAAATATTGGATGAATTATGACTAGGCTGGGAGGTAAGGCAAGTGCATAAGCAACCTCTCCAACTCGCCTCAAGGTCTCAAAAGGCCAATACACCTTGGACTCTGCTTCCCTTTCTTCCCAAACCTCATGATGCCCTCCATAGGCGAGACTCGAAGCAGAACCCGCTCATCAACCATCTATGCAACATCACGAACCTTTTTGTCCGCGTAATTCTTCTGTCTGGACTGGGATGCACGGAGTCTATCCTGAATTACCTTAACCTTCTCCATTGCGTCCTGGACCATCTGTGTGTTCAATAGCATGGCCTCCCCTAGCTCAAACCAACCCACCAGAAATCTACACCTCCTACCATATAAAGCCTCATATGGCTCCATCTGAATGCTGGACTGATAATGTTGTTATAAGCAAACTCCGCCAGTGGAAGGAAATAATCCCATGACCCTCCAAACTCAATCACGCACGCACGGAGCATATCCTCCTGAATCTGAATAGTACGCTCGGACTGTCCGTCCGTCTAGCTGTGAAATGTCGTGCTCAACTCCACCCGAGTGCCTAACTCCTGCTACACAACTCTCCAGAACCGCGATGTAAATTGAGTACCTCTGTCTAAGATGATAGAAACTAGAATACCATGCAAACGGATGATCTCCCTGATATAAATCTCTGCCAACCGCTCTGATGAATAAGTGGTACACACAGGTATGAAATAAGCGGACTTGGTCAGCAGATCCACAATGACCCAAACAGAATCAAACTTCTTCATGGTCCGTGGGAGTCCATATACAAAGTCCATGGTGATACGCTCCCAATTCCACTCCTCGATCTCTATCTGCTGAAGCAACCCACCCAAATGCTGGTCCTCATACTTCACCTTTTGGCAGTTGAGGCATCTAGACACATAGTCAACTATATCTTTCTTTATCCGCCTCCACCAATAGTGCTGTCTCAAGTCCTGGTACATCTTCGAGGCAGCCGGATAGATGGAATACCGCGAGCTATGGGACTCTATTAGAATTAACTCTCGAAGACTATCGACATTGGGTACACAAATTCGGCCCTGTATTGTCAATACCCCATCATCCCCAATGGTTACATCTCTAGCATCACCACGCCAAACTCTGTCTCGAAGAACAAGTAAATGAGGGTCATCATATTGTCGCTCCCAGGTACGATCAAATAGGGAAGACCGAGAAACCACACAGGCCAGAACCTAACTAGGCTCCGAAAGGTCCAATCTCACAAACTTGCTGGCAAAGGCCTGAACATCCATCGCCATAGGTCTCTATGAGGCTGGTAAATATGCCAAACTCCCCAAACTCTTTGCCCGGCAACTCAAGGCATCGGCTACCACATTGGCCTTGCTTGGGGTGATAAAGAATAGTAATATCATAATCCTTTAACAACTCTAACCATCTCCTCTGACACATATTCATATCCTTCTATTTAAGCAAGTGCTGCAAACTTTGATGGTCAGTATAGATCTCACACGCACCCCGTACAAATAATGACGCCAAATCTTCATGGCATGAACAATAGCAGGTAACTCAAGATCATTGACAGGGTAGTTCTTTTCATGTACCTTCAACTGTCTGGACACGTAGACACTCACCCTACCGTCCTGCATCAACACCACTCCAAGTCCAACTCGCGAGGCATCACAATAAATTGTATAACACCCTGAACCAATAAGCAACATCAAGATTGGGGCTAAAGTAAAAGCTGTCTTGAGCTTTTGGGAGCTAGCCTCACACTACTCTATCCACTGAAATGGGGCAACCTTTTAGGTCAATCTAGCCATAGGGGCCGCAATCGATGAAAAACCCTTCATAAAGCGACGGTAATAACCCGCCAAGTCCAGTAAACTGTGAATCTCTATAGCTAAGGAGGGCCTGGGCCAACTCTGCTCGGCCTCCACCTTCCTCGGATCCACTCGAATTCCCTCACTCGATACCATGTGGCCTAAGAATGCCACATAACTCACATTTTGAGAACTTTGCATATAATTTCTTCTCTCAGAGTCTGAAGCACTGTACTCAGGTGCTGCTCATGATCTGCCCAACTCCGGGAATATACCAGAATTTCATCAATAAAAATGATAATGAATGAGTCAAGATATGGCCCAAATACACATAAAAGCCATCGGGCCATTAGTCAGCCCAAATGACATAACCGGGAACTCATAATGACCATACCGAGTCCTGAAGATAGTCTTCGGGATATCTGGCTCCCGATTCTTCAACTGATGGTAACCTGAGCGCAAATCAATCTTGGAAAACACCTGTGCATACTGAAGCTGGTCAAATAGATCATTAATACGAGGTAAAGGATAACAGGTCTTCACTGTAACTTTTTTCAACTAGCGATTATCCATGCACATACGCTTAGAACCATCCCTCTTCTTCACAAACAAGATAGGAACACCTCATGGCGAAACACTAGGCCGAATAAAACCCTTACCCAGGAATGCCTACAATTGATCCTTCAACTCTTTCAACTCAGGAAGAGCCATGCGATATGGAGGAATGGAAATGAGATAATTGCCCGGCAAGAGATCAATGCCAAAATTGATATCTCTATCGAGCGGCATGCCCGGAAGATCAACTGGAAACACATAGGGGAAATCCCTTACCACTGGGACTGAATTAATAGAAGGGGTTTCAATAGTGATATCTCTCACATATGCTAAATATGCGGCACACCCCATCTCCATTATACATTGAGCTTTAAGGAAAGAAATAACTCTACTGGGAGCATGATCTAAAGTAACACTCTACTCAATATGTGGAACACCTGGCATAGCTAGCGTCATGGTCTTGGGTTAACAATTAAGAATGGCATGATGGAGTGACAACCAATCCATGCCCAGAATAATATCAATGTCGACCATACCGAGTAATAATAGATCCACTCTTGTCTCAAAAACATGAATAGTAACAAACATGACCGGTAAATGCGATCCACAATAACAGAATCTCCCACAAGAGTAGAAACATAAATGGGGGCACTCGAAGAATCCCGAGGCATACCCAAATGCAAATAAAAATAAGAAGATGCATACGAATAAGTAGAGATAGACTCGATGCCTCTCTATGACAAACCAGAATAATACCTGGGATGACGAAATCGGAGGCAACCGCCTCAATGTGAGTAGGAATACAATAATATCTGGCTTGACCCCTCTCGTGAGGGCGACCTATATCTCCCCGGCCTCCACCCCCGGCTGGCTGGGCAGGTAGGGCAGCAGCTGGAGCTGTAATCATTGCCCGAGGACTCTGAGGACACCGCTCCAGCTGAGCAGTCTGTGAAGATACACCCCTATCAAGTCTGGGGCAGTCCCTAACCATATGATTGGTATTGCCACACTCGAAACAAGCCGTGGGAGGACGTGGTGGCTTTGACTGGCTGGGGATAGGCCTGCTACTGACCTCTGAAAGCACTCCGCGCAGGAGGCGCGCTAGAAATTGAAGGTGCATAATAACGCTCTTGAGGTGCAGGTAAAGCTGGAGTACTGCCGGCTACTGGCAAAGCTGAATGTACAGGGCGACCAAAATAACCCCTACCCAAACGACCTGCTAATGGGGTACGGGCACCATAGTAGTGACCCGACTCTCGAGACCTCTTGGCCTCCCTCTCCCCTCGCTCCCTAGTGATCATACCCTCAATCCTTCTAGAAATGCTTACTACCTGCTGGTAAGGAATATCCATCTCCAACTCTTGAGCCATGCTAGACTAGATGGGCAAAATAAGACCCTCGATAAACCTCCGAACTCTTTCCCGAACTGTGGCTACCAAAGCTGGTACATGTCTAGCCAACCTGGTATAACGGATGGTATACTCTAAAACTGTCATAGCACCCTGGTGCAACTGCTCAAACTCCTTGCACCATGAATCCCTGAGGCTCTAGGGAACAAACTCTCTTATTAACATGTCGGAGAACTGGGTCCAAGTCAGGAAGGCACACTCGACTGGACTGTCCAACTCATAAGTTCGCCACCAATCATAGGCAGCTCCTCGAAGATGAAAGGCGATGAAAGAGACCCTGCTAGACTCCACTATGTCCATGGTACGGAGGATACGATGGCACTCCTCCAAAAATCCCAAGGCGTCATCTGATACTAGGCCACCGAACACTGGGGATCATACTTCTTGAACCTCTCTAGTCTATGCTACTCGTCCTAGGAAACAACTGACCCATATCTAGGTTGTGCTGGTGCTGTAGGCGGTACATGAATGACCTCTAGGACCTGCTCCATCTGCACTCTCTGCTCGAGAGTGTGGGTTGCAGGAGTCTGGGCCCTTCCCCCGACCTGGGATATGGATGCAGCGAGGGGAAGCAACCCCGCCTGAGCCAAGGTAGTGTACATGCTTATGAACAGAGCCAGAGTCTCCAGGGGCTCCGGCCAGATCTACTGGTGGTACCTCGGTGGCAGCTCGCGCAGGTGCTGTGGATGCACTACATGCGCGTCCTCGACCTCTACCCCATCCTCGGCCTCTGATGGCGGCAGCAGGGGGTGCGGGTGCCTAGCCTTCTCGAGTAGCATGTGTCCTCACCATCTGTGAGAAAATAGAAGACAGAAGTTTAGAATTGATGTCAAAATATCGCACAGCAAGGAATTCAGAAGAAATGAATATTTGTCCAAAATTGTTATATAGCCTATCGTAGATAAATATAGACGTCTCCATACCGATCAGCGAGACTCTAATAAACCGGCCTGTGTTTTGTGACTCCTATGAACCTAGAGCTCTGATACCAACTTGTCACGACCCTAGTTCACCGATCATGAATATGTCGTGATGGAACCTAGTCCCTACGACCAGGTAAGCAAAATATTGGGGAAAATATAATAATTGCGGAAAAACAGAGTAAACCAAATCAAATAACTGGAAGAAAACTATATTGTATGCCACTCGGCAAGTACAACTCAGTACCACAAGTTTACTAAAATTCCAAAACACCCAAAAACTCACGGTAAACACAGGTTATAGAAATGTACAGTAAGGGCTCCCAACACCAGAATGTCTAACAACCGGAAGAACGAAAACTAAATACTAATGGTAGAGTAAAAGGGAGACTCATCAGTCTGCGGACGCAGTTGAACTACCTCAAAGTATCTGTGGTCCTCATGTGTCAGTGTTAGTGCGCCTGAGTAGAGGTTCATGGATGATCTGCATATGAAAAATATACGCAGGAAGGGCATGAATACACCACAGTGGTACTCAGTAAGTGCCAAGCTTAACCTCGGTTAGGTAGTGAAGAGGAAAGGTTAGGGCCCTATTGAGGCAAGAATATAATAGTAGAAATAATTAATAGTGTGGAAATTTGACAAAAATAATAAACGCAGCAGTGTTATAAGGCAAATGAATAAAGAAATAATAACTACAAAGATAAAGCAGAAACACATAGTAATCACAGCTCAATATCAAGATACCAATAAGGGTCTCCCAGGATACCCTCCTATAGCCATTTTCTCAACTATCCAATGGATCTCTCGGAATACCGTCCCATAGTCCAAATCTCGTACCAACACGGATATCGTCCCGTAGTCTAATCATTAATTTATAGGGGGATCTCTGGGTTGCCGTTACATAGTCCCAAAATAAAAGTGCAGGGGGATCTCCCAGGATACCGTCCCATAGTCCCAAAATAAAATTGTAGGGGGATCTCCCGAGAATCAAACCCGTATTTCCAAAGTAAAAAAATAAAAGGGGAGGGGGGAGGGAGCTACCGGAATCCCCCATCTATAGTCCCAATGTAAATGCGCAACCGAAATAATAGAATATTCAAAAAATGAAGTACAACAATACAAAACAAAAAATAATTATAGCCTAACATGCTCCACGAAATTACAATTAAGGCAAATTAAGCAAAAAAGGCAATTTGGATCAACGAAACATGTTTTTATATACTAGCACAGGCTATAATATCGAGTAGAATAAAGCAATTACGTAAGAAACTCAGTTCACGTATTTTAAGTAAAAATTTAGGTTTTCAACAATTAGCTCAAGTATGCGCTCGCCACCTCACGTACAAGGCATTCAATTACCAAATATCACATCCGAAGGGACAAAGTCCCCCACACAAGGTTAGACAAGCCACTTACCTTGAATAGGCTCAATATCAATAGAAACCAAGTCTTTTCCACGAGTATCTGACTCCAAATGGATCAAATCTATTCAATTCAATTACACATCATAAATAATATTGCAAACAACTGATTCCACTATAAAATTAAAGCTAGGGCGAGAAAATAGGTAAAAGAGCCAAAATGCCCATCCAACCAATGTCTCGGAATCAAATAATTTTCACATTTTTGGAACCATCGTATCCTCACGAGTCTAACCATAAAAATCTCCCAAATTGAAGGTCAAATGCCCCCTCAAGTCTTCGGAAGGATGGAGAATGCCGGTTGCTAGTCTTCGGAGCGAGGTGAGTCTCCTTTCTAATCTTGCAAGGGGGAATTTACCCCATCGGTGAAGTAACTGATTATATGTTCCTATTTGTGGGGGCTACGTATACATGAGGTGATGAGAATTTGTGCGTAGATACTATTATGCATATGTCCGGGTAGTTATGACTCAAAAGCGTTTATACGTGAATTAATTGTGAACGCATTGGTAGCTTGAATTGCTTAACTCACATCGAATTAGAAAGTAAATTTCTAAAAAAATTAAACTTAATTTTTTAAATTGTTAAAGGAGAATTGGTTTTATTTGAATAAATATTTCCCTATAAGTTCTTATGTGACTAATTGAGCATGTACTTTATGTGTGCCTGCGTCACATAGATGATTCGCGAGTAGGATATGTGTTTAATTATGGAACGGGACGAACGCCTCGGTGATAATGGATGTATCTACGGTTCGTGCTGCTCCACCCTCGGCAGTGCATAATTTACATTCTGTTGCAGCGGGCCATCGACTTGGGTATGATTTGCGCATGTTTATGTATTGGAAATTTATAAATGTGGAGTTGGCCCTATGTGACTTGACATATCGTGATAAGATAATAAAGAATTGACTCTGGAAGCCCTCTATTTATTGTTGAAGGTGTTTACCATGTTAGTTTGGCTTCATAGTTGAGACGTCTATATAAGTCCACGGTAATTCACACACTTATAGAATATTGATAATGGACCTATAGTGAGTGTCGAAGTCATCCATCTCGTCTATACCCCTTCGGGATTAGGTGGGATACTTAATTAGTACACGTTGATTACGTACTCATACTACACTTCTGTGCATTTTTGTTGCACATGTATATTACACCTGTAGCAGCCTATTGGGTGTAGCATCATGGATGACGCTAGGACTATATGAGCTGCATCATTGAGGCGACCGCAACTAGAGTAGTTCCTTCCAATATACTGTATTTACTTTCCACCCACTGTATTCCAGACAGATGTTATATTTTATTTCTCTTATTAGTAGTCACTCATGTACTTGTAACACCGGGTTTCTGGGAAGGGTTTACAATAGATTTGTTCTAAATGTTATCATTTAAATTTGAATTCTAGTAGTGAACTTTTATTTATAAAATTGGAAGGGAAACCTTAGATTTTTAAAAATATTAAAAGAGGAATTTATTGATGAGTTAGTTGGCATGCCTGACAGAGGTGTCTGGCGCCACCACAATTCTTAGTAGATTTTGGGTCGTGACAAATTTAAAGGATGCAATATATGTACCTTTTATTAAAAGGAATTTAATTCCAGTTTTGAGCAAAATAAGAGTTGGATATTAGTTTTATTTTTCGAATAACTCTTGAGTTATTGAGCTTGATAAACATTTTATCTCTTGTGGTACATGAATGCATGACCTTGTTATTGTATATTAATGTGTCTCCTGAACAGAACAATAATAATCTACCTCATAAGAGAATATGTTCTTCAAAATTGAGTAAAACATAACTGCACTTTTGTCTAAGTCATATTAACCTAGATAGGATTTCAAGTTGGTCAAGGATGGACATTAAGGTTCATTAAAAATAGAGGCACTACCAACTTGTAGATCTTGTTTGGAAGAAAATTTGACTAAAGGTTGTTTCCCTTCAAAAGGAAATAAAGCTAGTGATAAGCTAGATTGAGTTTCTTCTGATTTGTATGGTTAAATGAACATACTGGTGAGAGATAGTTTTGAGTATTTTTGTGCTGTTCAAAAATGATTACTTAAAATATTAATATATTTATTTGATACACCGTAAGTCTTAATGAATTAAGTAAATCAAAATTTTAATACTTGAAACGGAGAAGCACCAAGGAAATATATTAAGTTACTGCAATTTAATTGTAGTAGTGAGCACCTCTCTAAAAAGTTCTTTTGTACGCATCTTGCCGCAGTCCTACCGCGGTTATGCCAGGACCGCGGTCAGAGTAGCCTTCAGAATCTGCAGTAATGTTCTGAAGGCCAATTACTTATCAGAATAAGGGATTACATCTCAATTGACTACACCGTAAACTCCATAATATAGTGATGTAGTAGAAAAAAGAAGAAATAAGTCTCTTTTGGACATAGACATATTAATGACGTGTTATTCAGATTGCCTTATTAGTTTTGAAATATTTCCTAGAAACTGCAAATTACATTCTGAATTTAGTTCCTTCTAAGTTAGTACCCGGGGCATCTATAGAACAATCGACTGAATGTATGCACAGTTCGTGGCATGTTCAGATATAGAATTGTCCTGCATATGTGCTGAAATGGAAAGCAGATATGTAAGTTGGAACTAAGAATGGATAGGTGCATGTTTATTGAATATCCAAGAAAATGAATGGAGTTTTATTTCATTATCCTAAAGAAAATAAGACAAATTGACGTTTAAGAACATCGGAATTGGCATTCCATTGCATTTGAGTAGTGGGTGAACGTTAATAGATATAATATGCCTTTATCGAGTGAGAGTGATGTTTGAACAGTAAACACTATAGTAAGAAGTCACTAATAGTTTAATGTCGTAAGGTAATTAAGGTAATATTAGTAGTACTTCATCGTAGTGGGAGAATGCTAAAGAAAATCATACTTCGGTGTACACTCTTGGGATAGTTTCAGTAACATGATCCCTGAAGAGTTTAATACCAATCTAGATGGTTACGACAAAGCACTACTGGACAAATATTGCATCAGAAATAACTTGGCAAGATTCTTTAACAAAACCTTATTTAGTGAAGATGTTTAATAGTCATGTAAAAGAATGGCTGAGAAAGTTGTAGATGCATGGTTATGAGTCTAAATGGGAGATTATTGGGATATATACTATTAATCATGGATTTGGTTTAGATATAGTATTTATTATGATAATATTGTTCATTCAATATTAATAAAATTTTAATAGATCATATATTAGTCTATGTCCTTTTCTTATATAGTAGATAATCTAGTGTATAGAGTTTAGCTTATACACGGAAGATTAAATTATCGGTTCTTATAAGTATAAAGTTTGAGTTCATAATCTAATGATGGAATGAGACAAACCATCAAGAATGATTGTAGCACAACATTAAATATTATTTATCTTGATTATGGGAATGGTCAAATTCCAACTTCTTGTGCTAGTACATTTTGTATGTATTGAACGAACCAAGTAGAGATAAGTATTTTATACTGACTTAATAAAATAAATTCTCTAGCCATTAAATATACTTATACTCTTAATCTTGATATAATTATTATAAGTTGTGTATATTATTATTATTTTGATTTATTAAAAGGCAAGATTCTTTCGTGGGTCAATATGCCTGGTAAATTGGATAATAACAATGTACATTGGCAAAGTAACAGTTAGTTGATGGAATTCATATCTCGATTTTGAGATTGATGATACACCTTATGAAAGCTTATAAGTTTTCATGTGTAAACTCGGCCGATGTATTTTGTATCCGACACATGAAATATGTTAAGCGAAAGTCTAAAGGAAATAATCAATAAATTAAATCGTCGGTAATTTAATTTAATTGATTAGTATCTGAATCTTAACATGGGAAGTTAAATAAGATTAATGGATAAATTTCGAAATTGAATAAGGAGTGAAATTATAAATTTTTAGTGGAATAATTTATAATTGATTATGGTAGATATTAATTTCAAAAATTAGAAATTAATTCCATTATTGGAGCCTTGTTAATTAAATTTTATGGTCCCTGCTGTGCCTAAATAATACTCCCTCCGGTCCAAAATAAGTGGTTTTTTGGCCTTTTTTTTGTAGTCCAAAATAAGTGATTTTTCGGATTTCAAGAATGACTTAATGATGTTTTTCCTACATTGTTCTTGGAGTAAATAGTGTTGGAATATGTGTTAGAAGTATTTATGTGAGATAGTAAGGTTAAAATGGTCAATTCCATTGCTAATTAATGCTAAAAGGTGACTTTCTTAATATGTGTGAAAACATCCAAAAAATTACTTATTTTGGACCGGAGGGAGTAGGAAATAAAGGAATCTTTTTTCTGATAGAACGGAAAACCTAACAGGTTTTGAAAAAAGATTTTAACCATTAAAACTCGTGCTATAAATACATAAGGTTTTCCACCTAAAGGGAGTAGTCACAGTGGCCGAAATTTTCAGCCCTTTTCCAAGAAAATTTTGTCCACAAGAAATTACTACTTCCTGATATTATTTGGGTAACACCGTAGATTTCGGGTATTATCTAGGTAACACAGTAGAAGACCGTGTAATGTTCGAGGATCACGATTGCGCAGGTGATGGAGATTCCATTGAAAAGTTATGGAATTGAAGGTTCATGTGAAAAACGAGTTTTGCTCACGCTTCAAGAGATAACCCGTGAAATTCCGTGTATACTAATTTGTCTAGATTACATGTAATTTTGATACTGAGATTGCTTCCGCTACTTATTATAATCCATCATTAATAACCGTTAAACATTATAAAGTTAATTCTGTCTTTCTTGGGTTAATGATTTTGTATTTTCACGATGCAATTATTAAAGTTTTGGAGATCAAATGACGAGAAGATATTATTCGCCCATCAACTCATAATATCGGGCAGATCAATAATCAACGACGATGACTTCCACGTTATGCCAAACCAAGTCGTGATCTACTTTTCATTATGTGACAAAAACGTCCCATAAAATTCCAAGACGTAAAGATCCCTACGCAAATTTGTAGACCCAAATGTTTAGCATATAATGTCTTTCAATTCACTGGCTCTCGTCAATTATTTCTTATAACCATATATAGTGTCAGTCCCTTCGACCGGGGACGGACGAAAGAAATTGGAACGAAACAGACTGGCATGGCGCTTGCATAAGCTGGTACGCGCAATTCGACAAATAGCTAGTCTGAGCTATGTTCTATTATTGTCACGACCCTAGTTCACCAATCGTGAACATGTCATGACGGCACCCAGTCCCTACGACTAGGTAAGCCTAACACATTGCGGAATATACAAGTTTATGAACATTAAATAAGAAATAGCGGGAAATGATATAAATAAGAATGTAATCTGTGCCGCTTGGCACATACACCCATCAGACACACTGTATAAACACCACCAAGACCCGGAATCCCACGGGTAACACAGACTAAGAGAAATACAACCGTGGCTCTATGTGTAAAGCGTATCTAAACAACGAGATGAAGGAAAAACATCTACTAGAACTATCAGAATAGAAGGATGGCCTCCGGATCCGCGGACGTAGCATATCATACCTCGAGATCTCCCAAGGTGCTGCTGAATCACCAAGTATGAGCCTGTCCTGATGTACCTGGATCTGCACAACAAAAGTGTGCAGAAGAGTAGCATGAGTACACCACGGCGGTACTCAGTAAGTGCCAAGCCTAACCTCGATGGAGTAGTGACGAGGAAGGTCAGGGCCCTACTGAGAGAAAACAATTACAAAAATGATAATAACAATAATAAGCAGTTTAAACGATAATAATTCCGAATGACAACAATAAAATGATTACTGCAACCGTCTACAATTAACTAACAACAAATAACAAACTCAATTAATAAGTCCAGGACCTGTGGGAATTGAACCCACAGTCCCATTAACAGTACCCATGGGTCTCCGGGAATCGAACCCGCAGCCCATGTCTCAATAGATCTCAAGATCTCCGGGAATCGAACCCGCAATCCACATCTCAATAATATATCAATAGCTCAGGATCTCCGGGAATCGAACCCGCAGTCCCTACAAATAACTCAGGATCTCAGGAATCGAATCCGCAGTCCCTACAAATATCATTTCGGGTCTCTGAGAATCGAACCCACAGCCCTGGGATCTCCGGGAATTGAACCCGCAGTCCACCAACACATCAAATCAAGAAAACACACAAGGAGAGTATAATATATTTAATTACAACTTCACCGAAGCTAGTGCCAACTATTTATCAAGAAGTTCAAGTAAGTCAACGAGGCAATTAAACATGTTGAATCCTAGCTAATCATGCTTTTCTAACTAATACCAGGTAAAGTAACGCTTTTATCACCTAAGAGCAGGAATATCACTAATCGAACAATTCAAGTATGGTGTGTGTTACAACAACCAGCGCATGTACACGCCCGTCACCTCGCGTACAAGGTATTTAAACTATCACATAATATCCTAGGGGTGAAAGTTCCCCCACACGAGGTTAGACAAGCCACTTACCTCGACTCCGGTACAAAACCGCTAAGAGACAACTCTCTTTCCGTGAATGTCGACCTCCACAGGCATAGTATCTGATAAAAAATTAATATAATCACATCAAAATAGGCCAATTGGGCATTACCCAACCAAAACAATTCAAAATACATCAAAACCCACAAGTTGCCAAAACCCGACTTTCAGTACGCTTCTCGAAAAATTACGAAAGTTATATATTCAGGTTCCTTATCTCAACACGAGTCCGTGCATATAAAATTTATCAAAATCGAACTCCGTTTGCTCATTCAAATCAAAGATTTCCTAAAATTTAGGCCTAGGGCGCAAACCCTCCATTAACAGTGAAATAATCATGGAGAAACATCAAAATAAAGTTCTTATATTTACCTCCTTGATGAGACGAGAACAACACCGCGAAAATCACCTCAATCGGAGCTCCAGAACTCAAGATATGCCCAAAATACTAAACTTCTCGGTTTTAAATACTAACCAAGCCTATTTTCGCTTTTGCGGATAATTTTCGCATAGGCGGGACCGCTTTTGCGGTTCTATTTCCGCTTTTGCGGTTCCGCATCCGCGGTCAAATTCCGCTTCTCCGGTTCTGACAGACACCAGCACTTTTCTCGGCACGGAAATGAGCATAACTTCCTCATACGATGTCCAAATTCGACGATTCTTTTTGCTATGGCTCAGAAATTACGATACAGATCTAATGGTTCAAACAAAACTGAATTTGGAGAACATTTACCTAATATGGTACCCCTTTATGTTCAAAGAAGCAAAGGTTAAAACATCAAATAAGAGTGTGATCACAACCCGAAACACACCCGAGGCCCCCGGGACCCCAATCAATCATACCAACCAACCCCAAAACACATTACGGACTTGCTCGAGGCCTCAAACCACATCAAACAACTCTAAAACCAAGAATTACACCCCGATTCAAACTTTATGAACTTTGAAGTTTCCAACTTCTATTTCCGATGTCGAAACCTATCAAATCGCCTCCGATTGACTTCAAATTTTGCACACACGTCCAAAATGATATATCGAAGCTACAGAAACTTTCGGAATTCCATTCTGACCCTCGAATCAAAATCTCACCTATCAACCGAAATTCGCCAAAATACTAACTTTGCCAATTCAAGCTTAATTCTACACCGATCATCACAAAAATATTCCGGACACACTCCTAAGTCCTAAATCACCTAACGAAACTATCCGAACCATAAGATTTGCATTTTGAGTCCGATATCAAAATTTCCACTTCCGGTCAAATTTTCTCAAAAACCTTCAATTTTCTATCTTTAGCCAAACGACTCCAAAATGACCCACGGACCTCCGAATTCACTTCCGATCGCGCTCCCAAATCCATAATAACCATACGGAGCTACTCCCAGCCTCGGAATCCCAAACGGACATCAATAACACTAAAATGCATTTTAAGCCAAATTGATGCAATTTCTTCTAAAATGCTATCTTCCATAATATGCGCCAAAACGCTCCCGGGTTATCCAAAACCCGATCCAGGCATACGCCCAAGTCCGAAATCATCATATGAACCTCTGTTGGAACCTTCAAATCTCAATTCCGAGGTCGTATACTCAAAATTCCAATCCTAGTTCATTTCTTCAATTTTAAGCTTTGGAAATGAGAATTTTCATTTAAATTTGACTCCAAACTTCTTGAATTTTAATTTTGACCATACACACAAGTCAATATACTTGAGATGAAGTTTCTCATGGCCTCAAACTGCTGAATGACGCGCCGTATCTCAAAACGACCGGTTGGGTCGTTACAATCTCCCTCACTTAAACATACGTTCGTCCTCGAACGTGCTGAGAACTACACTGAAGTAGTCTAAAATCACTGGTTTAACATCTCATGCAACTTCTTGTGCTTCCACAACTCATTTGAGCACATTAGCTCGGTAACTCTATAGATATACTCCTTTATTCGAGTAAATAAGCCATTAGACCCAATTCCAACATCCGGAATTTCCTGCCTAGCATGTTTCCATCATACGACCACAATATCATTCTTCACACGTTGTACCCATACATGACTGCATAACTTTGTTGAATTCACACTTTGCATCACTTTACTCATGGGACCACAATAATATTCTTTAAATATAATAGTCGACATTCCACAAATCCGATGCTCTCATTGCATCTCATGACCTACATGGGTCTTGCTCTAGCTTTTACAACACCGATACGACGGAAGAGATGTGCAGGAATTCATATTTAGTTGCCAAGTCAACAAATCATTCAGTCTATACTTCTAACAAGATCCATTACCTTGTGTTAAACCAGAGAATGTTATTTTCCTCTATAATATACTTTATATAATCAGTTTGCACTGACCCCAAATCCCATAACCTCATCTCACCCAGTACGAACTACTCAGGCGATAAGCCACCTCAGACATAATCAAAAGTCCTGCAAGATGACACAATGTGCCAGTAGGCTACTAATTCGTATGTAATACAAAAGGAAGGCGAACACTAGAGAGAACTATTCAACTCTCACACTAACATGGACTTCCTCAGAAAAATAGGAAACAGAACACATAAAAGCAATTATGGACACTGAAATAAACATCACACTCTTGCGGCGTGCAACCCGATCCCAACAATATACCCATGGCGGCGTGCCACCCGATCCAAACAATATACCATGGCGGCGTGCCACCCGATCCAAACAATATAACCATGGCGGCGTGCCACACGATCCAAACAATATAACCATGGCGGCGTGCCACACGATCCAAACAATATAACCATGGCGGCGTGCCACCCGATCCCTGTATAAAACTCACACAAGGAGCCATACATCGAGCTGAATAGCTCATCACATCAAAATGCTGAATATCGATCATAAGCATACTAAGGTGCATGATATCGGACACAAGGAAACATATAGCGCTATAGGCTACAAACTAAAGCACAACTGAGGTGCGATATAAGATCCTGAGTCTCAAGAGCCATCATGCTCATATAACATCACCGCTGAGCGGAACCTCAACACATAAGGGACTTACCAAGCCGTCGCACACTCATACGACGCAATATATCTTTACTTGAATTAACTAACCGCGAAATAAGACCGCGACTATCCCTCCATAAAGGGCGCATTGCCGGAAGAAGCACAAATGGCCTGATGCAAGGCTCACTTTCACATCTAAATCTACCCACCGACCTTAAGTCTATCCTGGTCGTGCCAAGCTAAGTCAATAATATTTCACAGATCTATAACCCAATAAGCAGAGTGCCCTCCAGACATAAGTTCTCAAATGGATGATATCACCAAAATCCTCATTCTTGGTTTAAATTTCTAACCAATCAAGTGACTACAAGTCACACCTATACAATCTTCTTGTGGGTCAAGCTCCAACCATCTTCCGAATAATTAAACAGGCCTGCACATTCAACCCACCGACTGCACTAACACTGAAAAGCGATCAGGAGTCCCTAACCGGGATGCAAAGCCTTTCTCATAGAACACCGACCTCAAATGATACCGATGCTAATACCCATCTTACTCAAAACACTGAAACTCCTTTCCTGCTCATCCGAGCTCTTTATATCACATTCATTGACCAAACCGTGACCTTGGTCCTTACTTCAAATTTCATACTACTCACTGCACCTCACGTGTCGATATATGATAGACGCAATTTCCATCATAGCTCTAGAACTGACGATGGACTAGTACTTCATCACATAAGACCTTCCATTTAACTCATTTTAGGAGAACTATAGCAACACACAGTGAGTTCTCATAACCGTTGAATATGCCAATCTCTAAGTAGTGGTCCAAGCCACCATAACCCTTTCCGAGATCTCCCTACTCAGAACAGGCCCTTAACAGAAGAATACTTCAGAATTACATCAATCACTGCGGCCGACAAGTCTCAAATGCACCGCCACAAATCACATGCATAATTCGATCACGTTGCATGAATCGATCATTGACACCAATACGCCAACTCAACTATGGTTGATCAATCTACTTCCTTCCAAGTTATCCTTGATTACCTTAGAAATGTTAATATCTTCCTTCAATACCTAACTTATTCCAACTGCACTCACCCCGAGTGACCTTAAATCATGAGGCCATGCTATCTCAAGAACGACGACCATTTCATGTCTCTCAAATACTACACCACAAGTCAAAACATCATAGATCATTTTTTGCCTTTCTTCATAAGTTGCTTCAAAAGCTTGAGCCTTAACTGTACTTATAGACTCAGAATTATCAGGCACCACACTTTACCTCTTGAATTCACTAGGATCGCTATTGAGAACCATCCGGTTCTAACTTGCCCCAGTACGCAACCAACTCTACTGAATTTCTTTATAACATATGAATACCCTCTCGATAAAGCACCCAACGGAATCACTTCCCGCGAAGCCTGCACCTATACGAGGCATAAATCATGAATTTTCCCTCAAGTTTGAACATGAGCCAGTATACATATACTCAAATTACCACACATGGTCCTTTTCCCGTGGCTGCAATAACCCATTAATACGCTAGTATCCAGAATTCACGCAAGTAATTAGCCATGCGACCCAAATCATAAGCGGTGAGACTCTCCCACTAGCTCAAAGCCACTATTACACGACTCTCGAGCACATTAGAAACATTCACTCAAGTCATCTACTCTTATTCAACTGCAATTCACTTGAACCTACGAACATAATCACTTGTGCCCTATTAGCACTCCGACCCCATAGGGTATGACCTCATTCCGATACAACCAAACATTACCCCGCTCCATGCACCGAGCATTCTCTACCAACGACACCTTAAAACATACTATGATTCTCACACACCTACGAAGTACCATGTCGCCATTATCGAATATTTCCTTGCTGATAAAAAAAATGTAGAGTTTATTAGGGACACAGGAACATCCAAAGTCTCAACATCATACCATATGAGCCTCAACTCTTGCCCATCCGCAAGTTTTCAAGAACTTGTTTTTTTTTTAATAGCACCTAAATACATCGTAGGCCAAATCTGATATGACACATGACCCATAATTAGATCGTTGATAGTGAAATCCTTTCACTTAGCACGAAGCCTTAAAGATACATTTTGCTAATCCACGACAATAGCCTTTATCATATGTACGTCTTCATCATAAGACAGCCCAAGACATTGGTTTGGTACATGTCCTTCTTAAGACAATTAAACTCATTTCCCCCAGTATCTCTGCTGGCTGAATTCTTCGCTAAATAGATATCTCATATGAACCATATAGTCTTTATTACCACTAACTATCTTTAGATATACATCCACCTTGTGATTTTACCTTTACTGTGACGATTAGGCAGTTAAGTAAACCTTCTCAAGACCGTACTTATCAACCGAATGTCAGAACCTAGTGCACCCTCATATGCACAATTGAAGATTTCTCAATTCTCTTGCATTATCGATATGGATGACACACTGTAACATGGTTGAGTAAATTCTTGACTCCCTTGAAGTCCCTCTGCAGCATCATGAACCGTCGGCGCATACTCGATATCGAGCACACAACTTTTAATACACGAGTGGATGCAAAAGAACGTATAACATAGGCTCCAACTGAAAAAAATGGCGCACGATAAGGAATTCAAAGAATTGAAGAGTTTCCTAAACAGTTACATAGCCCCTCGTAAATAAATACAGACATCTCCGTATCGATCAACGAGAATCTAAGTAACCGGTCTGTGTCCCGTGACTCCTATGAACCTAGAGCTCTGATACCAACTTGTCACGACCCTAGTTCACCAATCGTGAACATGTCATGACGGCACCCAGTCCCTACGACTAGGTAAGCCTAACACTTTGCGGAATATACAAGTTTATGAACATTAAATAAGAAATAGCGGAAAATGATATAAATAAGAATGTAATATGTGCCGCTTGGCACATACACCCATCAAACACACTGTATAAACACCACCAAGACCCGGAATCCCACGGGTAACACGGACTAAGAGAAATACAACTGTGGCTCTATGTGTAAAGAGTATCTAAACAACGAGATGAAGGAAAGACATCTACTAGAACTATCAGAATAGAAGGATGGCCTCCGGATCCGCGGACGTAGCAGATCATACCTCGAGGTCTCCCAAGGTGCTGCTGAATCACCAAGTATGAGCCTGTCCCGATGTACCTGGATCTGCACAACAAAAGTGTGCAGAAGAGTAGCATGAGTACACCACGGCGGTACTCAGTAAGTGCCAAGCCTAACCTCGATGGAGTAGTGACGAGGAAGGTCGTGGCCCTACTGAGAGAACAATAACAAAAAGACAATAACAATAATAAGCAGCTCAAATAATAATAAATTCCGAATGACAACAATAAAATGATTACTGCAACCGTCTACAATTAACTAACAACAAATAACAAACTCAATTAATAAGTCCAGAACCTGTGGGAATTGAACCCACAGTCCCATTAACAGTACCCGTGGGTCTCCGGGAATCGAACCCGCAGCCCATGTCTCAATAAATCAGGATCTCCGGGAATCGAACCCACAGTCCACATCTCAATAATATATCAATAGCTCGGGATCTCCGAGAATCGAACCCGCAGTCCACATCTCAATAACTCGGATCTCTGGGAATCGAACCTGCAGTCCCTACCAATAACTCAGGATCTCAGGAATCGAACCCATAGCCCTGGGATCTCCGGGAATTGAACCCGTAGTCCACCAACACATCAAATCAAGAAAACACACAGGGAGAGTATAATATATTTAATTACAACTTCACCGAAGCTAGTGCCAACTATTTATCAAGAAGTTCAAGTAAGTCAACTAGGCAATTAAACATGTTGAATCCTAGCTAATCATGCTTTTCTAACTAATACCAGGTAAAGTAACGCTTTTATCACCTAAGAGCAGGAATATCACTAATCGAACAATTCAAGTATGGTGTGTGTTACAACAACCAGCGCATGTACACGCCCGTCACCTCGCGTACAAGGCATTTAAACTATCACATAATATCCTAGGGGTGAAAGTTCCCCCACACGAGGTTAGACAAGCCACTTACCTCGACTCCGGTACAAAACCGCTAAGAGACAACTCTCTTGCCGCGAATGTCGGCCTCCACAGGCATAGTATCTGATAAAAATTAATAGAATCACATCAAAATAGGCCAATTGGGCATTACCCAACCAAAACAATTCAAAATACACCAAAACCCACAAGTTGCCAAAACCCGACTTTTGGTACGCTTCTCGAAAAATTACGAAAGTTATATATTCAGGTTCCTTATCTCAACACGAGTCCGTGCATATAAAATTTATCAAAATCGAACTCCGTTTGCCCATTCAAATCAAAGATTTCCTAAAATTTAGGCCTAGGGCTCAAACCCTCCATTAATCCTCCATTAACAGTGAAATAATCATGTAGAAACATCAAAATAAAGTTCTTATATTTACCTCCTTGATGAGACGAGAACAACACCGCAAAAATTACCTCAATCGGAGCTCTAGAACTCAAGATATGCCCAAAATATTAAACTTCTCGGTTTTAAACACTAACCAGGCCTATTTTCGCTTTTGCGGATAATTTTCGCATAGGCGCGACCGCTTTTGCGGTTCTATTTTCGCTTTTGCGGTTCCGCATCCGCGGTCAAATTCCGCTTCTACGGTTCTGACAGACACCAGCACTTTTCCTCGGCACGGAAATGAGCATAACTTCCTCATACGATGTCCAAATTCGACGATTCTTTTTGCAATGGCTCAGAAATTACGATACGGATCTAATGGTTCAAACAAAACTGAATTTGGAGAACATTTACCTAATATGGTAACCCTTTATGTTCAAAGAAGCAAAGGTTGAAACATCAAATAAGAGCGTGATCACAACCCGAAACACACCCGAGGCCCCCGGGACCCCAATCAATCATACCAACCAACCCCAAAACACATTACGGACTTGCTCGAGGCCTCAAACCACATCAAACAACTCTAAAACCAAGAATTACACCCCGATGCAAACTTTATGAACTTTGAAGTTTCCAACTTCTATTTCCGATGTCGAAACCTATCAAATCGCATCCGATTGACTTCAAATTTTGCACACACGTCCAAAATGATATATCGAAGCTACAGAAACTTTCGGAATTCCATTCTGACCCTCGAATCAAAATCTCACCTATCAACCGAAATTCGCCAAAATACTAACTTTGCCAATTCAAGCTTAATTCTACACCGATCATCACAAAAATATTCCGGACACACTCCTAAGTCCTAAATCACCTAACGAAGCTATCCGAACCATAAGATTTGCATTTTGAGTCCGATATCAAAATTTCCACTTCCGGTCAAATTTTCTCAAAAACCTTCAATTTTCTATCTTTAGCCAAACGACTCCAAAATGACCCACGGACCTTCGAATTCACTTTCGATCGCGCTCCCAAATCCAGAATAACCATACGGAGCTACTCCCAGTCTCGAAATCCCAAACGGACATCAATAACACTAAAATGCATTTTAAGCCAAATTGATGCAATTTCTTCTAAAATGTTATCTTCCATAATATGTGCCAAAACGTCGGGTTATCCAAAACCCGATCCAGGCATACGCCCAAGTCCGAAATCATCATATGAACCTGTTGGAACCTTCAAATCTCAATTCCGAGGTCGTATACTCAAAATTCCAATCCTAGTTCATTTCTTCAATTTTAAGCTTTGGAAATGAGAATTTTCATTTAAATTTGACTCCAAACTTCTTGAATTTTAATTTTGACCATACACACAAGTCAATATACTTGAGATGAAGTTTCTCATGGCCTCAAACTGCTGAATGACGCGCCGTATGTCACACCTCCCTTTTTTACTACCCCAACACACTTAAAGCGTATAAATACACTTGTAGGGTATACCCCGACGCTCAAATACCCGAAACGGATAAATTAACGTAAGGGAAGGAGTTTTTCCCAATTAAAGGACAATCGGTTCGGAATTTTATTAGAGATTAATCAGAGTCGCCACTTGAGAATGATAATGGTGTCCCAAGTCACCGGTTGATCCCGAATCCGAGGAATTTTGACTCTTTAAAATGTCTGCGAAGCGGAGGTCCGGATAAGGAACTCTGTTAACCCGGGAGAAGGTGTTAGGCACTCCCGGATTCCGTGGTTTTAGCACGGTCGCTCCACTGTCGTTTTTTGACTTTTGTTTGACTTAATTGAAGGATTTTAATAACATAATGTGCTTTTACCTTAAATATTATTTTTTAGGAATTTGCGGTATCGCGAAAACACGCCTCGAGTCATACCGCAACCAGTACGCCTATGACTTTTGGTGTATTTCAGCTTTACCGAGATTTGGATTTGAGTCGCACCAAGTGCACACTCATTCATAGGAAGGTATATTAAAATCGTGCCTTAAGATAGTCTATATCGGCTTTTAAACTTTGGAAGAGGCTATGGAATTTGCTATTAGCCTCTTCGATTCTACTATATCATCTGATTACTAAATGGGGGCCCCAGTGTTATTCGGGCGAGGCTCATCCCAATTTAATTTTAAAGTCCAGTCCTATTTTGTTCAACTATGTTTGCTATGTATTGTTCTTGCCTTATTCGTATTGCTAACACTATAGTAATCCAGGCCCGTCGAGTTCTTATTATTTATTGGGCCTGGTCTTCTCTTCATCTAAATATTCATTCGAACTGCACAGGTACTCGAAACCCAGGCTATTTTTTGTCTTCTGCTTGCTGGCTTCGTTAGTTTTATATAACAATTCAGGCCCATGACGTAAACTGGGCCTAAATCAAATGACAACGGTGAGGATTGAAATAACATAACAGATACATATACTTGAAGCAGAAAGCATTTTTTATTTTATTCAGTAAAGGAACCAATACATCAATTCACGATCATCAACTATAAATCAAATGTTTACTGCCATAAACTAGAACTAACAGACCGTTCTTTCTTATTACACTAGCTTTTAAGGTAAATAATTAATCTAAGAGGGCGATTTGATTACATAAGAAAACTTAAAAAATGATTAAACTAATTAACTATAAATATGAACTAACTGATTAACTACACACGTATAATTACAGTACCAATTTCAATTCAACTTATACTTAATATTATATCCCCAGTTCTTCCCAATCCAATTGCTTCAATATCTAATTATCTATCCTTTTAAAACTTAATCAGATTTGAGCCTATGTTTACAAATAAACTAAACACCAGTTTAAACAATCATTGAAGAAACTTGAATTATTCTTAATCTAGCGGCTCAAGAACTTGTCATGATTGAACTATTGATAAATGATTTAAACTTAGCTCATCGGCAAACTATTAACTCAGATATTCATGAATCACTACCCGTTTTAACATCCTTATTCCATTTTTAAGGCATTAACTAAGTGACAGTGGTTTACGAAATTCTTTGTGAAGCCAGAGTTATTGATGATCTCCTATATGAGCTTCTGTTATCGTAGACCTATGTGATAGTTACTTAACTTCATTTTAAGGACTTTACCTAATTAACTAGGTGGTGAACTATCTATATTATACTACTACTATACTACTACTACTATACTAATTATTACAGCCTTTGTATCTTTGTTTTTCAGCTACCATATATACTACAGCAAATGAACTATAAATCTTAAACTAACAACATTAATTACAATAAAACTACAGAAAACAGTATCAATATAATGAACTGGATCTTCATTTCATTTCAATCAACTTGCCACTACAGCTTCAAACGAAAAAGAGGTGTACCTGAATTACAAAGAAAACCCAATGAGTCTAAGGGGATCAAGTAAGTGAAGCAGCAATGGACTCAAGCAAAGCAATGCAACAGTGATGATTGAAAATCAGCCAAGTAGAAGACCACAACAACAGCAAAATGAAATCCCAAGCAAACAACCCAGCAATCCGAGAGAAAACCCAGGAATTCTACTATTCTATTGCTATTTCTAACTCTGAAACTTTATGGTATAAAACTAGTAGAGAGTGAATTCAGAATTACTGAAATTTTCGAACCCCCCTTTCAGCCCTTTTTGGGGTGTATTTATAGCTAACCCAAGGTTGAAACTTGGGGAGAAAGTTATGGGATTTTATCCCACTTCTCCCCCTCTAAAATTACCCACTGTACACTTAAGCCCCCATTTCAGTTACCAGAAATCCTTCCAGCATGTGCTGGAAGGTTCTAAAGATTCCTTTTTATGGGTTTTTACCAATGTATCCCTAAGGGTTTGAGATTTTTACAGATTTCTCATTTTTAGGAGACCATTATACCCCTAAATCTCTGCAAAATTGCAGAAATCAGGAGCATGAATGACTCCATTACCCTTTTAAATTCTAACTATTTACTAGAATACTATTTCAAGTTCTAATTGTGCCCCTAAGGGCACTGCTTATTTACACAGCTTACCTAGGTTAAATCTCAGCATCTTTTGCACCTATTTAACTAATAGCCAGCCCTGGCATTAGTATTTAAGGGCTGGCCAGTTTTATTTTTAAGAAACTATTTCAATTTTATCCTATTTAAACTAATTCCAGTTAATTAACACTAAGTTATTTCAAATTTAAGCTAATTGCAGGCATAGCCTGCTTTTATTATTATGTTTAAACTATTTAAAACTTAGCCAGTCTCAAGTTGAGACTTGGCTTTGACTATTAAGGCCAATTACTGAACATTTGGGCCCAAAACCATTTGCAGGTTTGGCCATTTCATGCTCATGGCTCTAAAGAGAGCCTGGGCTAGTCTGCATTTGCAGACATAGCCCCTTTTGCACAACCAGCCACTGTTAACAGTGAGCTGTGTGTTAGGGCTTTATAGAATTGGTCAACCCTTTGCAAGGTTGACCATTCTTAGGCCAATTATTTAACTTATAACTATTTATTCAATTTCAGTTAATACCTATTTAAAAACTAACCATTTATGAAATCCTAGCACTAACAGCTATAACCACTTCCACTAAGATTGAAGAATGTTAATCAAATAACCATACCAACCATAACTACTGAAAACCCAGTCATCTTAACAAGTATTGCACACATAGTCACATAAGATCAAATAATGTGCATCAATCAATCAAAACTCAGAAGGGACAAATTGATAGGGTTGAATCTTAATCAATCAATTCACATTACTTAGTTTCATGTGACAAAATGTCAATCAATATCAATTAGACTTAATTACAAGCAGTTTATGTCAGATGATACATTGAAAAACCTTTAATGTTCATGGCATAGACATGCACAGAAGCTAGACTCACAAATAATCAGTAAGAGATGAAACATGGCTTAATCAGACATAAGGACCACAGAACAAAGTAGCCAGGATCCATTTTCAAGTTCTAAACCTAGAATCATACTAAGCAAATAGGACATGGAAAGCATAGGGCTATCAGCTAATCCTAATCTTGTGTATGCATATGATAGAGCAAGATGAAGATGAAGAAAATAATACCATGGTGAAACAGTGAAAGGGAAACATCCTAGAACAAATTAGCATGGGATTAACATAAGACAAATAACAGAATCCCATCATTAACAAGCTAAAGAAGAGCAAGCTAAGACACCTCATGGCTAATTATCAGAGCAACATGCCAAAGATGTGAAACAAAAGAAGAAACAATCAGATAAGAACCTTATAACTAATCAAGGGAGGAGAATCATTCAAACTATTAAAAGCTAACAAAGAAGGCTAGAGTCAAAACATTAATCATGCAAAAGAGATGTCAAAGATCCACAAGATTGAAAGAACCTAATACTAACAGAGGTCAAAGAAGAAAGACATCCAAGTCAAGTTTCACAATAGAGAAACAGAACAAGAACTCCAAACAAGCCAGATAACCCTTAATGAATAACAACGACTAAACAAACTAGACATGTAAAGAATCATAATCATGCTTTTGAGATGAATCAGGAACCAACAATCAATATGACAAAGAAAGACGAGATATTTGAACCATGATATCAAACAGGACATATAACCCACCAAAATCTTATTTACTGACGGGCTCACAAGAACAGTTTTAAAAATAGGAGATGAACATGCTAGAGGCAAGGATATACAGGACATGGTGTGAAACCAGAGAAGACAAACAAAAGTGGATGGAATAACAGATAAACGGAGAAAAGTCTAGCCTAGCATATGCAAATCAGGCTTGCAACAAGCACAGAATCAACAAAACCAAGCAATAACGAAAACACTAAAGCATGCAAGACAAACAAACAGAGAACAAAAGTCAAGAAAATCGAAACAAAGAAAGGCGGGGGGACTTAGCTTTGCGGGGCCTGTCCCCCGAGCTTCCTATTCTCTTTTCTTTTCTCTATTTCTCTCAGATTCTCAGGCCTTTCTTCTTGTTTCCTTTTTTCTTTATTCTTTTCAGAACTTCCTTTTTTTTTACTTTCTTTTCTGATTCTTCTTTTAGGCTCAAAGATGGAGCCTTTTTTGAGTTCCGAGTTATAGGGAGGGGTTCAGGAGTGTAGAAGAATGGATCTTGGGGTTTTGATTTTGGGGGTCGCCGGAGTTAGAGTTCCGACGACCTTTTTCAGATATTCGAGGCGATTGAAGACGATTCGAGGGGTGTGGCTAGTATGGTTGGATAGATCGTGGAACGGGGGTTCGAATGGCATTGGTTTGAGGTGGTGGTTCGTACTTTAGTGGTCACCGGCGATGAGTTCCGGTGACCGGAGTTCTGGAGAAGGAGGGCTCTTTGGAGTTTCTTGACGGAGAAGAAGGAGAAAAGAAGAGAGATATGAGAAGGGGGCTAAAAGAGGCCGGCGACCACCGTAGGAAGTGGTGGCCGCCATGGCCGTTCAAAGGTTGAAGACGAGGATGATGACGATGAAGAGAGGGAGGATAAGGGCGGCTGTCTTTAGGGTTAATGTAAAGTGGTGAAATTATTCGGACCAAAGCCTTATATAGGCCAGGCATCCGAGGAAATCTGAACCGTTGATCTGATGAAGATCAACGGTTATTAGGAGCGTTACTAAAACGCCATCGTTTGGTTGCATATGAGACCCAGGCCATCAACCGTTAGATCAATATAAATGGACGGCCTAGATCACTTTTCCCATATTAATTAAACTCATATAATTCAACTAAATTCCCAGCCGTTGGATTGGATGAAACGAACGGCCGAGATCACTTCGACCTAATCTCTGGACCGGGTTTCCTTTGGGCCAAAGCCTTGGGCCAGTGATTTGGATTGCATTTGGCCCAACTTTATTATACCAACCATATTTTTTTTGTATTTTTTCATATTAAACTATTTTTATGTATTTTCTTTTATACCTTTTTTTTCTTTTCTTTTTATGGAAAATTATAAAACCTAATTTCCTATTTACTCTAATTTTCTAGTATTTTTTGCAATTTTCTACTATTCTTCCTAAATTCTACTACTTAACACTGTTTTTACTAATTTTCCTTAAAATCTAACTAATTAAACTAACAAATTAATTACCTAGCCTATTTTTGATTTTTTTTTCTAATTTCTAATTATTCAAATTCACAAAGTATAGCTAATTTCAAACAAGGCAAGTAATTGCACTCAAAAATATATTTATTTTAATTTTGGAATTGTTTGCTTGGTGCAAAAATCATGTGCTCACAGCTGCCCCTCTTTGCTTTGGAACACGAAGAGTTTCAGTGCAAAGACAAGTGAGCAGTAATGAGAGATTTTTGCACATTGGCACATTCCGTAAAAGCATTTTTGAAAACCTTTTGACCGCACCTCGCTTTAGAGGTTGCCTACATATCCTGGGCTAAACAGGAATCAGGTCAGTGTAGTTCGGGAAGGTCTGGCAGTTTTAAAACTACCAGACTCACTGTTGCATTGACACTGTTGAGACCCGCTGACTTACTCCTTATTACACCGGGGGGGAAAAATGTAAAATGAAGAAGCTATTCTAAGCTATGATCCTACAATTACAATTGTTCTTAATCTAGCTTTTGCTCTTCTTCCCTTTCCGGTGATGCAGAATCTTCCTTTTTTTGTTGATTTTCTTTGATGCTGACTCTCTTTTTTGTTGATTTTTCTTTTCTTGTTGACTCTCTTTTGTTGATTTTCTTGTTTTTCTTGTTGACTCTCTTTTTGTTGATTTTCTTGTTTTTCTTGTTGACTCTCTTTTTTGTTGATTTTCTTGTTTTTCTTGATCTCGAGCTGAACCTGCTCAAAACAAAACAACAAACTACCTTTTTTTTTCTTTTTCTGCCCCAGTGTGAACTATATAAACCATAATGTGCAGAAAAATATTCCCGTATTTGAAGGTGGGCACCTAACTGAAATTAAACGTGCAATGCAAATGCAGAAAATATTCTCGTATTAGAAGGTGGGCACCTAACAGAATTTAAACGTGCAATGCGAATGCAGAAAAGTATTCCCGTATTAGAAGGTGGGCACCTAACAGAAATTAAACGTGCAATGCAAATGCAGAAAAGTATTCCCGTATTAGAAGGTGGCCACCTAACAGAATTTAAACGTGCAATGCGAATGCAGAAAAGTATTCCCGTATTAGAAGGTGGGCACCTAACAGAAATTAAACGTGCAATGCAAATGCAGAAAAGTATTCCCGTATTAGAAGGTGGGCACCTAACAGAATTTAAACGTGCAATGCGATGGAGAAAAGTATTCCCGTATTAGAAGGTGGGCACCTAACGGAAATTAAACGTGCAATGCAAATGCAGAAAATATTCCCGTATTAGAAGGTGGGCACCTAACAGAATTTAAACGTGCAATGCGAATGCAGAAAGTATTCCCGTATTAGAAGGTGGGCACCTAACAGAATTTAAACGTGCAATGCGAATGCAGAAAAGTATTCCCGTATTAGAAGGTGGGCACCTAACAGAATTTAAACGTGCAATGCGAATGCAGAAAAGTATTCCCGTATTAGAAGGTGGGCACCTAACAGAAATTAAACGTGCAATGCAAATGCAGAAAAGTATTCCCGTATTAGAAGGTGGGCACCTAACAGAATTTAAACATGCAATGCGATGCAGAAAAGTATTCCCGTATTAGAAGGTGGGCACCTAACAGAATTTAAACGTGCAATGCGATGCAGAAAAGTATTCCCGTATTAGAAGGTGGGCACCTAACAGAATTTAAATGTGAAATGCGATGCAGGAAACGTATTCCCGTATTAAAAGGTGGGCACCTAACAGAATTTAAACGTGCAATGCAAATGCAGAAAAGTATTCCCGTATTAGAAGGTGGGCACCTAACAGAATTTAAACGTGCAATGCGATGCAGAAAATATTCCCGTATTAGAAGGTGGGCACCTAACAGAATTTAAACATGCAATGCGATGCAGAAAAATATTCCCGTATTTGAAGGTGGGCACCTAACCGAATTTAAACGTGCAATGCGATGCAAAAAATATTCCCGTATTAGAAGGTGGGCACCTAACAGAATTTAAACGTGCAATGCAATGCAGAAAGTATTCCCGTATTTGAAGGTGGGCACCTAACAGAATTTAAGCGTGCAATGTGATGCAGAAAAGTATTCCCGTATTAGAAGGTGGGCACCTAACATAATTTAAACGTGCAATGCAAATGCAGAGATGTATTCCCGTATTAGAAGGTGGCCACCTAACAAAATTTAAACGTGCAATGCGAATGCAGAAATGTATTCCCGTATTAGAAGGTGGGCACCTAACAGAATTTAAACGTGCAATGTGATGCAGAAAAGTATTCCCGTATTCGAAGGTGGGCACCTAACAGAAATTAAACGTGCAATGCGATGCAAAAAATGTATTCCCGTATTAGAAGGTGGGCACCTAACAGAATTTAAACGTGCAATGTGATGCAGAAAAGTATTCCCATATTAGAAGGTGGGCACCTAACAGAATTTAAACGTGCAATGCGAATGCAGAAAAGTATTCCCGTATTAGAAGGTGGGCACCTAACAGAAATTAAACGTGCAATGCAAATGCAGAAAAGTATTCCCGTATTAGAAGGTGGGCACCTAACCGAAATTAAACGTGCAATGCAAAATGCAGAAAAATATTCCCGTATTAGAAGGTGGGCACCTAACAGAATTTAAACGTGCAATGCGAATGCAGAAAATATTCCCGTATTAGAAGGTGGGCACCTAACAGAAATTAAACGTGCAATGCAAATGCAGAAAAGTATTCCCGTATTAGAAGGTGGGCACCTAACAGAAATTAAACGTGCAATGCGAATGCAGAAAAGTATTCCCGTATTAGAAGGTGGGCACCTAACAGAAACCATGATGTGCAGAAATGTATTCCCGTATTTGAAGGTGGGCGCCTAACTGAAATTAAACGTGCAATGCAAATGCAGAAAAGTATTCCCGTATTAGAAGGCGGGCACCTAACAGAATTTAAACGTGCAATGCGATGCAGAAAAGTATTCCCGTATTAGAAGGTGGGCACCTAACAGAATTTAAACGTGCAATGTGATGCAGAAAAGTATTCCCGTATTTGAAGGTGGGCACCTAACAGAATTTAAACGTGCAATGCGATGCAGAAAAGTATTCCCGTATTAGAAGGTGGGCACCTAACAGAATTTAAACGTGCAATGCGAATGCAGAAAAGTATTCCCGTATTAGAAGGTGGGCACCTAACAGAATTTAAACGTGCAATGCGAATGCAGAAAAGTATTCCCGTATTAGAAGGTGGGCACCTAACAGAATTTAAACGTGCAATGCGATGCAGAAAAGTATTCCCGTATTTGAAGGTGGGCACCTAACAGAATTTAAACGTGCAATGCGATGCAGAAAAGTATTCCCGTATTTGAAGGTGGGCACCTAACAGAATTTAAACGTGCAATGCGATGCAGAAAAGTATTCCCGTATTTGAAGGTGGGCACCTAACAGAATTTAAACGTGCAATGTGAATGCAGAAAAATATTCCCGCAGCCTGAGGACTGGGGAGTGGATTTTAAAAGATGTTACCTTCCTCTTTTTGGTATTTTCTTTTTACCAACTTATCTCTTGCCTGTGAATTTCTCCACTTATTCGGCGGACTTTCTCTTTTTGGTATTTTAGATTTTCCACATTGGTCACATTCACTTTAAAGTGATTAGTGACAGTTTGTTCCTGCATGAAACAAAATTTATTAGATATACACTGCTGGCAACTGGCATCCGCCGTCCCCACTTCTTATTGCTTCCTTTGTTTTTGCTTTCTCATGTTGCATGACTTTCGACTTCTTGTCCCTTGCAGACTCTTTTTGTATTTTTCTCATTTCTCCATTTTTATTTTGTTTTCTTTTTCTTTGGCCATGTTTGCCAAGCTTCTTTATTCCCTTCCCGAATCTTCTATCCTTTCTGATCCAGTGTTGTTTCAACTTCCGTTATCAGGAGCCGGTAGTTAGCTCTCAAAAAGGGTAAACAATGAAATGCAGAAAATGAAAGAAAAGTAAGGGTGTTTTGGAGAGATGACAGAACTTATCCGGGTATTTGCTGGCTGATTCCGCTGACCATGCCATGTATTTAAACTCTGACCCAGTTCGTTCCAATTATTCTGACTCTGAATTGCCTTTGACCCAAACCGATACTCTTTTTTGTTGCCTTTTCTTTTTTCTCACAATCCTCACGATCGCCCTACGGTGCCTCGAAGGGTTTTCACCAATAAGACTCTCTCGTTTATTCTCTCAACCTCACAATCATCTCACAGTGCCGATTAAGGTTTTCACCGATGAGACTCTCTCATTTTATTTCTCTCAACCTCACAATCGTCTCACAGTGCCGGCTAAGGTTTTCACTGATGAGACTCTCTCATTTTTTTATTTTTCCATTTTTCCTTTTTGTATTTCGTTTGTTTTTCTGTACCACGGGTATTATCCGATGCTTCGCTCCTCCTTCGTTGTATTTGTTGTCATTTCAAAATTGATCAGAAGGTCTTTCTTTGGACTGTAACGTGGCTTTTGGGTGGGTTAAGAAAGAAAGATATAAAGGCTCAAAATTCAACGAGGGTTAAAAATATTTACAACTCTCGGAATTATTAAACATAACTTCTGCCCCAGCTTCAATATGTGGGGAATTTTTGGATTTTTTCTTTATTGTGACTGAACCTCAGAGAGGCTGCCTACGTACCCTTTCGGGATCAAGTCAGACGTAGTTCATCCAACTTCATAAGTTAGATGGATTTCTTTTTGACTTTTTCCCGATTTTTTGTCTTTTTCTCTCTTTTTTTTTCATCATTTTTTCATTTTTTTCATTTCATTTTTTTTATTTTTTTTCATTTTTTTTTTTCATTTTTCCATCATTTCATTTTTCATTCTGGCAATTTCGATTTTATTGCACTAGAGCGATTCCGAGAGAGGGATATGAAAGAATTCATTCATTAAGGCTCAAAGGGGTTATCAATGGATAAAGTGTTTGGATAGAGAATAAAATGCCTTCGTCATTTCAATTCCAAAATCACAACAAAATACAAAACACATAATTGAAAAGGAATCATACATAGTATCTTTTGACCGCATCTGAATTGATAGCAGTCTCTACGCACTTTCCTTCAACATCTGTTAAATATAATGCTCCATTGGACAACACCCGTGATACCACGAACGGCCCCTGCCAATTTGGTGCAAATTTGCCCTTTGCCTCGGCCCAATGTGGTAAGATACGCCTCAATACTAGTTGTCCGACTTCAAACTTTCGAGGTCGTACCTTTTTATTATATGCTCTGGCCATTCTTCGCTGATACAACTGCCCATGGCAGACTGCGGCCAACCTCTTCTCATCAATCAAATTCAACTGTTCTAACCGGGCTTTTACCCATTCATCGTCATCTATCTCAGATTCGGCTATAATTCGCAATGACGGTATTTCTATTTCTGCGGGTATAACAGCCTCCGTTCCATACACCAGTGTATAAGGTGTGGTTCCGATAGAAGTACGTACCGTCGTGCGGTAACCCATGAGAGCAAAGGGTAACTTTTCATGCCATTGCCTGGATCCCTCCACCATTTTTCGGAGAATCTTCTTGATATTCTTGTTAGCCGCTTCTACTGCTCCATTCGCCTTTGGCCTGTAAGGTGTGGAATTGCGGTGCGTGATCTTAAACCTTTCACAAACTTCCGCCATGAGATGACCGTTTAAATTGGCCCCATTGTCTGTGATAATCACCTTGGGGATTCCAAATCGGCATATAATATTCTCGTGCACAAAATCCACCACCGCTTTCTTCGTCACCGCCTTGAATGTTTTAGCTTCAACCCACTTGGTGAAATAATCTATTGCAACCAGAATGAACCTGTGCCCATTAGAAGTGGCTGGATCTATCGGGCCGATGACATCCATGCCCCAAGCAACAAAGGGCCAAGGTGCTGACATTGCATGCAACTCATAAGGCGGGGAGTGGATCAGATCCCCATGTACCTGGCATTGATGACATTTCTTTACATACCTGATACAATCACGCTCCATAGTGAGCCAGCAGTACCCCGCTCTCAAAATCTTCTTTGCTAAAACATATCCGCTCATGTGGGGTCCGCATACTCCAGCATGTACTTCAATCATGATTTCATTTGCTTGTTGTGCATCTACACACCGCAATAAACCCAGATCTGGTGTTCTTTTGTATACCACTCCTCCACTGAGGAATAATCCATTGGCTAGACGCCTGATGGCTCTCTTCTGGTCTCCAGTGGCTTGCTCCGGGTATTTGCCACCTTTCAAGTATTCTCTAATATCATGATACCACGGCTCTCCATCTGACTCTTCTTCCACAGCGAAGCAATAAGCATTCTGATCTCGGACTTGGATCTGGAGTGGATCTATATATGTCTTGTCCGGATGATGCAACATAGAGGACAATGTGGCCAAAGCATCTGCAATCTCATTGTGCATTCTCGGGATGTGCTTGAATTCTATAGACTGGAATCTTTGAGACAACTCATGCAAACAATACCGATAAGGTATCAATTTCAAATCTCGTGTCTCCCATTCCCCTTGAATTTGGTGTACCAAGAGATCCGAGTCACCCATGACCAAAATCTCTTGAATACCCATGTCAATTGCCATCCTTAATCCCAAGATGCATGCCTCATATTCGGCCATATTGTTGGTACAGAAAAATCGAAGCTGAGCTGTGACGAGATAGTGTTGACCCGTACTTGAAATGAGTACCGCTCCGATACCAACGCCCCTGCTGTTGACGGCTCCGTCAAAGTACATTTTCCATCCTGGTCTCTCATCTTGCTCCATCTCCTCGACAAGCATTGCCTCTTCATCCGGAAAGTATGTTTTCAATGGTTCATATTCATCATCCACCGGATTCTCGGCTAAGTGGTCCGCAATAGCTTGTGCCTTCATTGCCGTACGAGTTACATAGACAATGTCGAATCCTGTGAGCAGAATCTGCCATTTGGCCAGTCTTCCCGTAGGCATAGGCTTCTGAAATATATACTTGAGAGGATCCAGTCGTGATATCAAGTACGTGGTGTATGCTGACAAATAATGCTTTAGCTTCTGAGCTACCCAAATCAATGCACAACAAGTTCTTTCCAATTGGGTATACTTCACCTCGTAGGATGTAAACTTTTTGCTGAGGTAGTATATGGCTTGTTCTTTCTTGCTTGTCTCATCATGTTGACCCAGTACACAACCGAAAGAGTTATCTAGCACCGTCAAATACAAAATCAGAGGACGCCCTGGTTCCGGAGGAACTAACACCGGAGGATTGGCCAGATATTCCTTGATCTTGTCAAAGGCTTCCTGACATTCGTCGGTCCATTTCACTGCCGCATCTTTCTTCAACAACTTGAAGATTGGCTCGCATGTTGATGTCAATTGAGCAATGAACCGACTAATGTAATTCAACCTTCCTAATAAGCTCATGACCTCCTTCTTGTTCTTCGGCGGAGGTAGACTTTGAATAGCCTTGATCTTTGACGGATCCAGTTCAATACCTCGCCGACTCATAATAAACCCCAGTAGTTTCCCTGAAGGTACTCCAAAAGCACACTTCGCCGGATTGAGCTTCAGATTGTACCTCCGGAGTCTTTGGAAAAACTTCCTCAGATCTCTCACATGATCAGGTTGTTTTCTGGACTTTATGATGACATCGTCCACATATACTTCAATTTCTCGATGCATCATATCATGAAACATTGTGGTCATTGCCCTCATGTAAGTTGCTCCGGCATTCTTCAATCCAAACGGCATTACTCTGTAACAGTATGTTCCCCAAGGTGTAATGAAGGCAGTTTTCTCAGCATCTTCTTCGTCCATCAGGATCTGGTGATAACCTGTGTAATAATCCACAAATGAACCGATCTCATGCTTGGCGCAATTGTCGATCAATATGTGAATGTTTGGCAATGGGAAGTCATCCTTCGGACTGGCTTTATTGAGGTCTCTATAGTCTACACACACTCTGGTTTTGCCATCTTTCTTTGGGACCGGCACAACATTTGCCAACCAGGTGGGGTACTTGGTAACTTTTATGACCTTTGCCTCAAACTGCTTATTCACCTCTTTCTTTATCTTCACGCTAATGTCCGTTTTGAATTTCCTCAGCTTTTGTTTCACTGGCCGGCATTCCGAGTAGATAGGCAACTTGTGTACCACCAGATCTGTGCTAAGCCCGGGCATGTCATCATAGGACCAGGCAAAGATGTCCTTAAATTCATGTAACAACCTTATCAATTCATCCCTGAGGGGTGCCTCCAAATGCACACTAATCTTTGTTTCTCGGACATCATCTTCGCTCCCCAAATTTACAGATTCCGTATCACTCAGATTCGGTTTGGGTTTTTCCTCGTATTGTTTCATGTCCTTACTTATTTCCTCCAGGGCTTCCTCATCCTCACATTCTATTTCACTATCTTCCTCGATTTCTTGTATAGTAGCGTGATTGTCAGAACTGGGTCTAGAATCCTTCACGCATGACATGGCATTGGAATCAACACATGCAAAACTGTACAAAAGGAAAAATAAAGAAAAATAAGGCAAAAGTGAAGAAAAAGGAAAACTGCATTTCATTGATAAAAGAGTGAACAATGTTCGGGATACATGGTGATTTTCTTTTCATGATGGGAATGGGAAAACTATAAAATAACAACTTTCGGGAAAGCAATGATGAAATTTTGAGCTAACTACCAAGACTCCTTCCTGATAGGGAAAGGAGTAGCTTCCCAATTGTTCAATGTGATTCCAGGTCCTACAAATTGCACGTCCATTCTGCTCGTGCCTTCCCCTGCTTCAATCGTATTCACCTCCCAAAACATTTTCTCAAAACCAAGCATTTCTTCATCAAGTTGGGTCTCAATGCACTTTGTTGCAGCAGATGGTTGATATTTTGTACCAGGCCCGATGAAGGTGTCGGATAATTTGGGTATGGGTTTGGGCAAGGTCCAGTTCTTTTTGGCTTTAGAGGCTCTTTGGATGTCGGCAAAGGTGGGTTTGAACCCTAAGCCAAATGTACCTTTGTTTTCCGGAAGCTGAACTGGTTGAATGACTCCCTGCAGTGTTTTTCCTAATCCCCTCCCCGGTGCAAATCCGTTTCTCAGCATTTCTCTGGCCACCATCACAGCAGTTGGTGCCATCATAGGGTTGGTAACTTTTCCCCTTCAGCAACTCTATTCACCACAACAGCATCCGTCACTTGGTAGACCCAAGGACCTCTATCCCCATTAGTATCATCAAAAGGTGCTACCACATTACAAGCATTTTCCTCCCCGTGTACGACAATCTCTTGTTGTTCCCTCTCAAACTTGACCATTTGGTGTAGAGAAGATGGTACTGCCTTGGCCGCATGAATCCAGGGTCGACCTAACAACAAGTTATACGACACGGCGATGTCGAGCACCTGAAACTCCATAGTAAAATCAACGGGACCGATGGTCACTTCCAAAATAATATCTCCTAATGTGTTCTTACCTCCGCCGTCAAACCCTCTCACGTTGATATCGTTTCTCCAGATTCTGTCCGGGCTAATGTTCAGCTTCCCTAAAGTTGATAGCGGGCAAATGTTCGCGCTCGATCTATTGTCAATCAGTACCCTGGTCACGACTGACTCTTCACTCTTTACTGTAAGGTACAATGCTTTATTGTGTTCAGTTCCCTCCACCGGCAGCTCCCTATCAGAGAAGGTGATCCTATTAGACTCGAAAATTTTGCTGGTAATCTTTTCCAAGTGACACACTGAAATTTTTTCCGGAACACGAGCCTCATTTAGAATCTTCATAAGAGCCTTCCGGTGCTCTTCTGAATGTATCAACAAAGATAGCAAAGAAATTTGGGTCGGGGTCTTTCTTAACTGCTCAACCACTGAGTACTCTTGTGACTTCATTTTCTTAAGAAATTCTTCTGCTTCCTCCTCCGACACCGGCTTCTTCAATTGACTTTCTTTTACCGTCTTCATCTTTCTCAGTTCCTCTGGAGCAAAACACCTTCCAGATCGGGTGAGTCCATGCGTTTCGTTAATTTCACCATAAATCTCTTTTCCCTTGTAAACTACTGCTACCTTGTTATAGTTCCAAGGTACAGTCTTTGTACTCACCACCGGCATTTGCACTACCGGTTTTATGATTACTGGCTCTGTACTTGCGCCTTTCACAATCACAATCGTCTTTGCGTCTGGCACTACCACCTTTAAACCTCCCACCACTACTGGCTTTGGTTTCTCAACAATCGCTTTCTCCTTCACAACTTCCTTTTCTAACTTGTCACTCGACTTTATCATCATGACGGCCTGAGATGGTTTTTGATTGCCATCACCCTGCACCAATTCTATCATATGCGTTTCGTGGTGATTTGGCAGTGGATTCTGGGTAATGTTCGGGGCTTCGGGAGCCTGTACTTCAATTCTCCTCTCATCGATAAGATCTTGAATGGCATTCTTTAATTGCCAACACTTTTCAGTATCGTGGCCCAATGTTCCCGAACAGTATTCACATCTGACAGAAGAATCAAGATTTTTCGGGGGTGGGTTTGGAACTTTTGGTGCGACTGGTCTTAACATCCCCAACTCTTTCAACCTATGATAAAGGCTGGTATATGATTCCCCGAGAGGGGTGAATGTTTTCCTTGCCTTATTTCTCCACTCAGAGTCCGGCCTGGGTCTAGTTTGGTTTCTGTAAGGTTTAGAGGCTGGGTATGTGTTCTGGGTGTGGTACACATTGTGCGGAGCTTGAGCTCTCCACACATGAGGTGGTGGTGGTGGGTAGACTTGGGCTTGCGGGTTGTGGTAATGTGGGACAGTTGGTGGGTATGGTGGTGGTGGTGGGTTATATGGGCTTGGTGTGTTGTAGGGGTTTGGCGGGTAAGATGGCGGTGGTGGATTATATGGAGTTGACGGGCTTGGTGGGTGTTGGCGATAGGGTCTTGGTGGGTTATAATGTGGGTTGCGACTCCATGGCCTACTTTCTACGGTTGCTACTTCTTCTTTCTTCTTCTTTCCCATCACTCCCCCGTTTCCACCTTGTATAGCTTGATCGGTGGCCTTGATAGCTGAAAAGCTCATAATTTTGTTTGTCTTCAAACCTTCTTCTACAAAACTTCCCATTTTCACAACTTCGTTAAAACTCTTTCCAATTGCTGACACTAGATGGCCGTAGTTTGTTGGCTCCAGAGCCTGTAGAAAACAATCCACCATTTCTCCTTCTTTCATGGGCGGATCCACTCTAGCGGCATGTTCCCTCCATCTAAAACCGTATTCCCTAAAGCTCTCTCCTGGCTTCTTTTCCATCTTGGTAAGGGACAACCTGTCAGGTATGATCTCCAAATTATACTGAAAGTGACCAGCGAAAGCTTGCGCTAAGTCATCCCAAACGAACCATCTTGTATGGTCCTGTCGGGTATACCATTCCAGAGCCGATCCACTCAAACTTTGGCTGAAGTACGCCATCAACAATTCATCTCTACCTCCCGTGCCTCTCATCTTGCTACAGTATCCTCTGAGATGAGCTACCGGATCCCCGTGTCCGTTATACATGTCGAACTTCGGCAACTTGAATCCCACGGGAAGCTGCACCTCGGGGAACAGACACAGGTCTTTGTAGGCTACACTTACTTGCCCTCCCAGTCCTTGCATATTGCGGAAAGCGTTCTCAAGACTTTTCACTTTCCGAGCCATCTCTTCCTGCCCGGCACTTGCTTCCATCATCGGAGCATGAGACTCGTGTTGTCTGAAAGTCGGCTCCGGAGGGTAGTAGTGAGGATCCTGGATATGGAACATCGGTTCACTAGAGGATTTGTGGATAACAGCGGGCGGAGGTGCCACATATACAGGAGCAACTTGTGGTATATGAGGTGGTGCTTGCTTGGTTGGAGGTGGTGGTATCTGGGAGGTGGAAGCATAGTAGGGAGGGTAATCGGGGTAGGTGGAGGACGAGTTCATTGTTGGTGGCTCAGGGTTAGGATTGGCTGGAGGGACATATGCAGGGTTAGCAGGGTAGGCTGGTAGTGGTTGACCTCTAGACCAAGCCTGGTACATTTCGACCATCTGCTGTCTCAACTTGTACATTTCTTCCTTCATCCCTGCCACATCCACGATCTCTTCTTCGTGAGCAGGGTCCACAATAGTTGCCTCGATTTCCTGAGACACAGCCTTTGTCATCTTTTTGTATCTGGTGTTGTATGGGTGGGTAGCCAGAATGCCAGTTGCCTAGAAAATCTGGACTCACAAACATCAACACTCCTTAGTTGTTAGCGCATGAATAAGATGCAACGACTTTAAAAACAAACACATTTGCTCGAGTCGTTATGCATCATCCCGGCCACTGCTCACTTGGATCAATCATCTTTTTCTTTTCCCGCTCTTTTGTTTTCTTTCTTTCTTTTCTTCTTTTCTTTTCTTTTCTCTATTGCTTTTTCTCTTTTCTTGCTTTTTTCTCTTTTTTTTTTCTTTTCTTTTCTTGATTTTTCTTTTCCCCTCTTTTTCCTTGTCATTTTCATAATTACGTTCCTATTTATTTGCCTAGCGGATTCAAAGGAAATGACATAAAGCAAAAGAATTGGTAACAACACTTGTTTTCTCATTGATAATTCAAAACATTGATTACAAAGTGATGTTTTTTTTTTTTTGTTTTTTTAAAAAAGAAAAATAAAAGATGATGCATGACCTAAGAGTACATTAATGCACCTAGTGCCCGCGAGGCATCGTTCGGCCTTGCCGCGGGCCTATATGCTAAACCCCTTTGAAGCCTATCCAGGTCGGCCATGACTTGTTGTACAAAAACCTTCACTGCAGATACAAAAGTCCTCCGAGACATATCTTCACAAAGCTGAGTCTTCCGGGTGATGTATTGGGCGATGCGAACAATCTTTTCTCTGATGACCCCTTTTTCTTGCAATAACCGGCTTATTTGTTGAGTGCGAGCATCCAAGGTGTGTTGGTTGTCCTTTTGCACTTGTTGCAGCTCCAATTCTAATCTAGCCATAGTCGTGTAGCAGTGCTCTCTTTCTTCTTCAAGATCTTTGATAATCTTGTTACTCTTGACTGTGGCTGAGATTATTTTCTTTCTAAGCTGAGCTACTTCAACATCGTGCTTGTCTTGTAGCTGCCGAACCAACTTGGCTCTTTCATCGGCGTCTCTTCCCATTTGCTTCCGAGCCTTGACTAACTCTTTTTCAGCTACGTCCAAATCAAAGCTATAGTCATTTACTTTCCGCCGGAGAATCTCAATTAACTTTTTATCTCGGGCTGAACGAACTGGGGTCTCGGATGCAATTTTCATTTGAACTATTTGAGCCTTCAACACATCATTTTCTTTCTTCAGCTGTTTCTTTTCTACTTCATCGGATGCTGCTTGCAAGCCACTTTCGAAATGAAGATTTCTCAGTTTATCTTCCAACAGACTGATTTTGGCCTTGTATTCTTTTTCCTTGGCCGCCCATTTCATATTTTCCTCGGATTGCTCTATCAGGTCTTGCAAGTGAGGTCTCTTTGAAAGACGTTCATGTTCAACCCATCGTCGGTACCATGTGGAGTACCCAGGGGATATCTCCCCCTTTGCTCTATTCGGCACACAAGTATCAATCTTTAAATTTTGGCACTCATTCCAGCAGATTTGCCGGATTTTTGCTTCCGGGAATTGCCCGTCCGGACCAATCTCCACAGCTTTCACACTGAGATCCCCATCTCTTGGAATAATCTGACACCGACCCAACTGTCGCAAGGCTCTGTATGGGGCATAAGGTTGTATACTCTTCAAACCCATGATCAAAAATGGCGATCCCTCCGTTGGCATGTATATCACCTCGTCAAGAGGTAACCAATCATACGTCCAATCGATTTGACCGTCAGTTAGTGATCGAAGATACACAATCCAACCTTGGACTCCCTCTGTCAATTTTACTTCTTTTGTCCTCATACTGAACTCTTCCAAACATGTCCGTTCGGCCAAACCATAGCTCGAGTACGAAGGATGATGGCATAGATGCTCAATTAGCCAGATTTGCAAGATCAAGTTACACCCCTCGAAGAAGCTAGCCCCTGCTTTGCACGCAGTCATAGCACGGTAGATGTCCGCCACAATCATTGGGGCCAGAGTACAGTTATCTTGCACTATCAGTGTGGTAGCTACTCCGGCAACTTTTATATTGATATGTCCATCTTTCCTCGGGAATACAACAACTCCGAGAAATGCCACCAAAAATGCGAACCTCCGGTGTTCTTCCCATTTCGCTCGGTTGGACTTACAGCATAATTTGTTGGTAAGATCATTGAAACCCCCAACGTGTCCAAACCTATTGTAGATGAAGCTTAAAGAACAAAACCCGTCGGCTAGATCTTCATTATGAACATTCCGGGCAATTTTCAAAGAGTCGAGGAAGTGATGTACTGTCACCGTCCTCGGAGATACCGGGTATTTTCCTTTCAGCGGAACCTCGGTCTTCCCAATGTAAAAGGCAATCTCCTCCAAAGTTGGGGTAAGTTCAAAATCTGGGAAATGAAATACGTTGTGTGCCGAATCCCAAAACGTGACCAACGCTCTAACCACATCACCTCGAGGAACCATGTCTAGTAACCCCGTAAGGCCTTTTAAGTACTTTTTGACCCAGTCTTGACCATCGGATCCCATGTCCCGCCACCATAATCTCAGCTCCAAAGGGATTTTATTTAGGGAAAAGTGTTCATTCATCATCGTGCTCGTCCTGCACATTTATTAAAGTGACTTTATTTAGAAAAAGGAAAAATCTTTTTCAATGCAAGTTTTCAATTTTTGAAGGAAAGAAAAGAAAATGACTTTCGAAGTGGCCATTTTTGCAAAAACAGCCTTCCGTCGTCCTTTCGGAACATTCGGCAATTTCCAAAAATAGCAATCACCTCGATTATTTGAAAAGAAAATCTTTTTGGTCTTTTTCTAAAAGTGTGGTTGGACCCGTTTAAGGGTTGCCTACGTATCCCACCTAATGGCGAGAATCAAACTTGCGTAGTTCGGTCAGATTATTTGACCAATTATTTCAAAGAAATGTTCCACCTATTTTTCAAATTTTCAAATTTTCCATGTACCTATTTTCTATAAATCCTTAATTTCTTCTCTCTCTCTTTTTTTTCAACCATTTTCCAATCTCGGGATTTTCGCCGGTCCGCATAACGATCAAGGACAATAAAATGCAACACATAGCATGCTCGGTCTTTTCAATACCGGGTCACCTGTCCTAGACGGACCCAACCCCTGTGTTGAGTCCCCTAAGTCAAATATGATGCAAATAATCGTCCTAGACCTATGTTCAAAATCTTACGGTTTCATGGATTGCTAGACCGTGTACCCGAGCGGACAACTCGAATCGAGGAGGGGGCTACGTACCGGTGACCCGCGGAGTCAATCGGCTTTGTAACTTATCCGGCCTCTATTTTCTTAGTTTAAGGTGACTTTAACAGAAAGGGGAGTCTCAACCAGTAAGCACATCCCCGAGGGAGAAGAGAGAAGGGTTTTCGGCACAATTTTATATACAGTTCACATAACATCAAAGCGATAAAGCACATAGCATGTTGTTCAAATCACATAATGAAGTCAAATAAAAACGCGAACGGCAGTTCTAAGGAGCTCGAGTTCTTAAACCCTGAAACCGAAGTTCAGGGTTGGATCCCCAGCAGAGTCGCCAGAGCTGTCACACCTCCCTTTTTTACTACCCCAACACACTTAAAGCGTATAAATACACTTGTAGGGTATACCCCGACGCTCAAATACCCGAAACGGATAAATTAACGTAAGGGAAGGAGTTTTTCCCAATTAAAGGACAATCGGTTCGGGATTTTATTAGAGATTAATCAGAGTCGCCACTTGGGAATGATAATGGTGTCCCAAGTCACCGGTTAATCCCGAATCCGAGGAATTTTGACTCTTAAAAATGTCTGCGAAGCAGAGGTCCGGATAAGGAACTCTGTTAACCCGGGAGAAGGTGTTAGGCACTCCCGGATTCCATGGTTCTAGCACGGTCGCTCCACTGTCGTTCTTGACTTTTGTTTGACTCAATTATAGTTTTTAACAACATAATGTGCTTTTACGTCAAATATTATTTTTTAGGAATTTGCGGTATCGCGAAAACACGCCTCGAGTCATACCGCAACCAGTACGCCTATGACTTTTGGTGTATTTCAGCTTTACCGAGATTTGGATTTGAGTCGCACCAAGTGCACACTCATTCATAGGAAGGTATATTAAAATCGTGCCTTAAGATAGTCTATATCGGCTTTTAAACTTTGGAAGAGGCTATGGAATTTGCTATTAGCCTCATCGATTCTACTATATCATCTGATTACTAAATGGGGGCCCCAGTGTTATTCGGGCGAGGCTCATCCCAATTTAATTTTAAAGTCCAGTCCTATTTTGTTCAACTATGTTTGCTATGTATTGTTCTTGCCTTATTCGTATTGCTAACACTATAGTAATCCAGGCCCGTCGAGTTCTTATTATTTATTGGGCCTGGTCTTCTCTTCATCTAAATATTCATTCGAACTGCACAGGTACTCGAAACCCAGGCTATTTTTTGTCTTCTGCTTGCTGGCTTCGTTAGTTTTATATAACAATTCAGGCCCATGACGTAAACTGGGCCTAAATCAAATGACAACGGTGAGGATTGAAATAACATAACAGATACATATACTTGAAGCAGAAAGCATTTTTTATTTTATTCAGTAAAGGAACCAATACATCAATTCACAATCATCAACTATAAATCAAATGTTTACTGCCATAAACTAGAACTAACAGACCGTTCTTTCTTATTACACTAGCTTTTAAGGTAAATAATTAATCTAAGAGGGCGATTTGATTACATAAGAAAACTTAAAAAATGATTAAACTAATTAACTATAAATATGAACTAACTGATTAACTACACACGTATAATTACAGTACCAATTTCAATTGCAACTTATACTTAATATTATATCCCCAGTTCTTCCCAATCCAATTGCTTCAATATCTAATTATCTATCCTTTTAAAACTTAATCAGATTTGAGCCTATGTTTACAAATAAACTAAACACCAGTTTAAACAATCATTGAAGAAACTTGAATTATTCTTAATCTAGCGGCTCAAGAACTTGTCATGATTGAACTATTGATAAATGATTTAAACTTAGCTCATCGGCAAACTATTAACTCAGATATTCATGAATCACTACCCGTTTTAACATCCTTATTCCATTTTTAAGGCATTAACTAAGTGACAGTGGTTTACGAAATTCTTTGTGAAGCCAGAGTTATTGATGATCTCCTATATGAGCTTCTGTTATCGTAGACCTATGTGATAGTTACTTAACTTCATTTTAAGGACTTTACCTAATTAACTAGGTGGTGAACTATCTATATTATACTACTACTATACTACTACTACTATACTAATTATTACAGCCTTTGTATCTTTGTTTTTCAGCTACCATATATACTACAGCAAATGAACTATAAATCTTAAACTAACAACATTAATTACAATAAAACTACAGAAAACAATATCAATATAATGAACTGGATCTTCATTTCATTTCAATCAACTTGCCACTACAGCTTCAAACGAAAAAGAGGTGTACCTGAATTACAAAGAAAACCCAATGAGTCTAAGGGGATCAAGTAAGTGAAGCAGCAATGGACTCAAGCAAAGCAATGCAACAGTGATGATTGAAAATCAGCCAAGTAGAAGACCACAGCAGCAGCAAAATGAAATCCCAAGCAAACAACCCAGCAATCCGAGAGAAAACCCAGGAATTCTACTATTCTATTGCTATTTCTAACTCTGAAACTTTATGGTATAAAACTAGTAGAGAGTGAATTCAGAATTACTGAAATTTTCGAACCCCCCTTTCAGCCCTTTTTGGGGTGTATTTATAGCTAACCCCAAGGCTGAAACTTGGGGAGAAAGTTATGGGATTTTATCCCACTTCTCCCCTCCTAAAATTATCAATTCTACACTTAAGCCCCCATTTCAGTTACCAGAAATCCTTCCAGCATGTGCTGGAAGGTTCTAAAGATTTCCTTTTTATGGGTTTTTACCAATGTATCCCTAAGGGTTTGAGATTTTTACAGATTTCCCATTTTTAGGAGACCATTATACCCCTAAATCTCTTCAAAATTGCAGAAATCAGGAGCATGAATGACTCCATTACCCTTTTAAATTCTAACTATTTACTAGAATACTATTTCAAGTTCTAATTGTGCCCCTAAGGGCACTGCTTATTTACACAACTTACCTAGGTTAAATCTCAGCATCTTTTGCACCTATTTAACTAATAGCCAGCCCTGGCATTAGTATTTAAGGGCTGGCCAGATTTATTTTAAGGGACTATTTAAATTTTAGCCTATTTAAACTAATTCTAGTTAATTAACACTAAGTTATTTCAAATTTGAGCTAATTGCAGGCATAGCCTGCTTTTATTATTATGTTTAAACTATTTAAAACTTAGCCAGTCTCAAGTTGAGACTTGGCTTTGACTATTAAGGCCAATTACTGAACATTTGGGCCCAAAACCATTTGCAGGTTTGGCCATTTCATGCTCAGGGCTCTAAAGAGAGCCTGGGCTAGTCTGCATTTGCAGACATAGCCCCTTTTGCACAACCAGCCACTTTTAACAGTGAGCTGTGTGTTAGGGCTTTATAGAATTGGTCAACCCTTTGCAAGGTTGACCATTCTTAGGCCAATTATTTAACTTATAACCTATTTATTCAATTTCAGTTAATACCTATTTAAAAACTAACCATTTATGAAATCCTAGCACTAACAGCTATAACCACTTCCACTAAGATTGAAGAATGTTAATCAAATAACCATACCAACCATAACTACTGAAAACCCAGTCATCTTAACAAGTATTGCACACATAGTCACATAAGATCAAATAATGTGCATCAATCAATCAAAACTCAGAAGGGACAAATTGATAGGGTTGAATCTTAATCAATCAATTCACATTACTTAGTTTCATGTGACAAAATGTCAATCAATATCAATTAGACTTAATTACAAGCAGTTTATGTCAGATGATACATTGAAAAACCTTTAATGTTCATGGCATAGACATGCACAGAAGCTAGACTCACAAATAATCAGTAAGAGATGAAACATGGCTTAATCAGACATAAGGACCACATAACAAAGTAGCCAGGATCCATTTTCAAGTACTAAACCTAGAATCATACTAAGCAAATAGGACATGGAAAGCATAGGGCTATCAGCTAATCCTAATCTTGTGTATGCATATGATAGAGCAAGATGAAGATGAAGAAAATAATACCATGGTGAAACAGTGAAAGGGAAACATCCTAGAACAAATTAGCATGGGATTAACATAAGACAAATAACAGAATCCCATCATTAACAAGCTAAAGAAGAGCAAGCTAAGACACCTCATGGCTAATTATCAGAGCAACATGCCAAAGGTGTGAAACAAAAGAAGAAACAATCAGATAAGAACCTTATAACTAATCAAGGGAGGAGAATCATTCAAACTATTAAAAGCTAACAAAGAAGGCTAGAGTCAAAACATTAATCATGCAAAAGAGATGTCAAAGATCCACAAGATTGAAAGAACCTAATACTAACAGAGGTCAAAGAAGAAAGACATCCAAGTCAAGTTTCACAATAGAGAAACAGAACAAGAACTCCAAACAGGCCAGATAACCCTTAATGAATAACAACGACTAAACAAACTAGACATGTAAAGAATCATAATCATGCTTTTGAGATGAATCAGGAACCAACAATCAATATGACAAAGAAAGATGAGATATTTGAACCATGATATCAAACAGGACATATAACCCACCAAAATCTTATTTACTGACGGGCTCACAAGAACAGTTTTTAAAAATAGGAGATGAACATGCTAGAGGCAAGGATATACAGGACATGGTGTGAAACCAGAGAAGACAAACAAAAGTGGATGGAATAACAGATAAACGGAGAAAAGTCTAGCCTAGCATATGCAAATCAGGCTTGCAACAAGCACAGAATCAACAAAACCAAGCAATAACGAAAACACTAAAGCATGCAAGACAAACAAACAGAGAACAAAAGTCAAGAAAATCGAAACAAAGAAAGGCGGGGGGACTTAGCTTTGCGGGGCTTGTCCCCCGAGCTTCCTATTCTCTTTTCTTTTCTCTATTTCTCTCAGATTCTCAGGCCTTTCTTCTTGTTTCCTTTTTTCTTTATTCTTTTCAGAACTTCCTTTTTTTTTACTTTCTTTTCTGATTCTTCTTTTAGGCTCAAAGATGGAGCCTTTTTTGAGTTCCGAGTTATAGGGAGGGGTTCAGGAGTGTAGAAGAATGGATCTTGGGGTTTTGATTTTGGGGGTCACCGGAGTTAGGGTTCCGACGACCTTTTTCAGATATTCGAGGCGATTGAAGACGATTCGAGGGGTGTGGCTAGTATGGTTGGATAGATCGTGGAACGGGGGTTCGAATGGCATTGGTTTGAGGTGGTGGTTCGTACTTTAGTGGTCACCGGCGATGAGTTCCGGTGACCGGAGTTCTGGAGAAGGAGGGCTCTTTGGAGTTTCTTGACGGAGAAGAAGGAGAAAAGAAGAGAGATATGAGAAGGGGGCTAAAAGAGGCCGGCGACCACCGTAGGAAGTGGTGGCCGCCATGGCCGTTCAAAGGTTGAAGACGAGGATGATGACGATGAAGAGAGGGAGGATAAGGGCGGCTGTCTTTAGGGTTAATGTAAAGTGGTGAAATTATTCGGACCAAAGCCTTATATAGGCCAGGCATCCGAGGAAATCTGAACCGTTGATCTGATGAAGATCAACGGTTAATAGGAGCGTTACTAAAACGCCATCGTTTGGTTGCATATGAGACCCAGGCCATCAACCGTTAGATCAATATAAATGGACGGCCTAGATCACTTTTCCCATATTAATTAAACTCATATAATTCAACTAAATTCCCAGCCGTTGGATTGGATGAAACGAACGGCCGAGATCACTTCGACCTAATCTCTAGACCGGGTTTCCTTTGGGCCAAAGCCTTGGGCCAGTAATTTGGATTGCATTTGGCCCAACTTTATTATACCAACCATATTTTTTTTGTATTTTTTCATATTAAACTATTTTTATGTATTTTCTTTTATACCTTTTTTTTTCTTTTCTTTTTATGGAAAATTATAAAACCTAATTTCCTATTTACTCTAATTTCCTAGTATTTTTTGCAATTTTCTACTATTCTTCCTAATTTCTACTACTTAACATTGTTTTTACTAATTTTCCTTAAAATCTAACTAATTAAACTAACAAATTAATTACCTAGCCTATTTTTGATTTTTTTTTCTAATTTCTAATTATTCAAATTCACAAAGTATAGCTAATTTCAAACAAGGCAAGTAATTGCACTCAAAAATATATTTATTTTAATTTTGGAATTGTTTGCTTGGTGCAAAAATCATGTGCTCACACCGTATCTCAAAACGACCGGTTGGGTCGTTACAATTATCATAATAAGAGTTTTAAAATAATAGCATAAGTAATACAAATACTTTAATTCCCTATCGCGTGCACTATTTTTGATAAAACTAATCGAATCTACACAGTAATGCAAGTGAATTGTGATGAATTTGGAGAGGGAATGAGATGAAGAAAAAAAAACACTGTTATATTGATCTAAGAAGAAGGAGAAGAAATACACGTGTGCTCTTATATAAACACCCACTTTAACTATCTATAATAGTCTTTCTACATTAGGACAAAGCTTTCTAAAGATGTACACTTTAGGCCCCTCAGCTTATCCGATATACAATTGATATGTATCTCAATACTCCCCTTCAAGCCGGTGGGTGAAACACATGAAGCACACCAAGCTTGGACAAGAGGAAGTGATGTTGTGCTTATCCTAGACCCTTGGTCATAAAGTCAGCCAGTTGTAAACTAGTAGAGATATAATGAGGTGCTAATTGTCTAGCTTTTATTTTTTTTTCCGGTTAAACTTAAACTTTATTAACCAAGTAAAATATTTACAATCCTTAGCTCTTTTGGACTCTTGAACTAGTATTTATACATCATTTTTGTAGTCTATGGAAAAACAAAACATCAAACTAACTTCATGTTATCACTGCCTAGCTACAAAACTATATAGCTAGGATAACTATTCAGTTTTTCTAACTCCTTCCTCCATTTATCTACTTGTTGTCCTTGTATATGCAACATTAGGACAATTCTTTTATCCTTTTGTTATATGTTGTCTCAATTCCTTAAAATCTTCTGTTGTTCCTTTCCTTCCATATCTGGTGTACCACTGCTGTAAATAGAAACACTAGTATTTCATCCTTTTCTCTATTCACCATCACATTTGTTATCCATGCTATTTCATTATCCCAGTTTCCTATCTGGTGCTGCATTTTTATCTAGTTCAACATTGTACTCCACATATTTCTGGAGTATATACATTCGAACAATAGATGTTCAAATGTTTCCTCATTGTTGCTGCTGCGTAGTACACATTCTTCGTTAACTGTTATACCCCATTTTTGTACTCTTTCAACGGTAGCCCATCTTCTGTGTAGTTCCAACCAAAGGATGAATTGGTGTCTTTGTATTACTTTTGATATGGTCACTAATCTCTTCCAATCATATTTCTGGTACTGAGGTCTTGTAGCCTTGTACAATTTCTTGATATGGAACTTACCTCCCTTACATTAGGAACTCAAAGTGTCATTTGGACAACTCTACATGAACCATTCTCTTGCATCTAGAATCTTCTTGATTACCCAGCTTAATTGCTTTGGAGTGGCCTTATTTCCAATATTCCTATCTTTGATGTAGACACTGTGAACCCATTGTATCCATAATATTTCTTTTCTCTCAGTTATTGCACATAATAACTTGCATAGGGCAGCTTTATTCCAATAATAGAGGTCTAAGATATTTAATCTTCCTGCTGACCTTGTCTTGCATATAGTGTCCCAGGCAACAAATGATTTCCTTGAATGCTTAGTGCTTCCAGTCCACAAGAAAGTTCTACAAACTGCAACTATCATATTGATGATTTTTTTTGGAAGTTGAAATACTTGTGCCCAATATGTTTGCATCTCAAATACCGCACTCTTTAGCAGCTGCAACCTACCACTGTATGACAAAAAGTTTGTTGTTCAACATTTTATTCTTGTTGTTATCTTCTCAACTAGAGGCATCCATTGATATATAGACAGTTTCTTTAAGGATAGTGGGACTCCAAGATACTTAAATAGAATCTCTCCAAATGTGATCCTCTTGTAGCTTGTCTATAAATTCCGTTGGGACTCCAGTTATGTATAAAGCACTTTTCTCCATATTTGCCTTCAATCCTGACACATCAGCGAAATGATTGAATCTCCCTAGCATTAGTTGAATTGGAACTTGTCTGCTCTACAACAAAGGATCAGATCATCTACAAAACAAATATGTGTTATATTATTTTTAAAACATTTTGGGTGGTGGTTGAAATCTGGGTTTTGGTTCAGCTTCTTCAAGGATCTATTTAAGTATTCCATCACCAGCACAAATAAGTAGAGAGACATAGGGTCTCCTTGTCTTAGTCCCTTTTTTTGCTTGGAACTTTTCAGTTAGACCTCCATTTAAAAACAAAGAGTAACTGACTGTTGTCACACACACTCCATTATCATATTTACAAACCCCACAGGCAGTCCAAATTCCAGAAAAATCATTTTCAAAAAAGGCCATTCCACTGAATCATAGGCTTTCATTATATCAACTTTAATACAATACTTAATAGACACCATTTTTTTATTGTACCCTTTCACCAATTCGTGTGCCATGATTACATTGTCTAACATATTCCTTCCCTCTATCAATGCTGACTGAGCAGGTCCCACAATAGAGTTTACTACTAGCTTCAATCTAGATGTGATGATCTTTGTTATTATCTTGTAGAGAGTTGTACAGCATGCTATTGGTCTAAATATTTTGAAAAGTTTTGGTCTTGTGATCTTTGGCACTAGTGTTACAGTAGTACAGTTTATGTTTTTCAACATTTTACCTTTCATGCAGAATTCTGTAACTGCCTTCATGGTTTCCTCTCCAACCACACTCTAATAGGTTTTAAAATATTCATTAGGGAATCCATTAATTCCCAGTGCCTTCTCATCTGGTAATTCTCTCACTACTTCATCAATTTCCTCCTTTGTTACTCTTGTACTAAGCATTTGTTGTTGCCTTTTTCTTAGACATGGTCCATCCCTTGCAACTTCTATATCAATACAAGGTAGTTCTCTAGCTACTGTACCCAATAGAAACTGGAAAGATCCACTAAATTCCTGTTCTATCTTAATGTTATCTGTCAGTTTATTCCCATGATCATCATATATTACTGATATTCTAGTTTTTTGGTTCTTGGCCTTCAATAACTTTGACTTTGATCTCCTGCCTGAATCCACATAGCTCTAGATCTTCGCCTTAGTATCTGTTCATATATGCCTTCCCACTTTTCAATCTGAATCAATAGTTGTTTTTCTGTGTGTATTAATGAACTATTGAAAGGATCTTCATTTATTTCTCCTTGGACTCTTTGCTAATGTTCTCTAGCCTTTCCTATTGTCTTCTCCAGTGAGTTCAATTCTTTATTCATTGTTTTTGTTCTCTCTTTTAGCTTGTGCAATTTCCTCCATACTTGGAACATAGTGCACCCTCAATTGTTGCCTCCAGACCTCTTGGATAGCTTCCTCAAATTTCGTATGCTTTAGGAGTACAGTATATAATCTGAAAGGTCTAGGTAAGTGATTTCTTATAACCTCTGTGTTTATGATGATGAGAGAGTGATCCGAGACATCTGGTAATTCCAAAACTGCTTCTAAACTACTATAACGAGTTAGCTAAGAAGCATTTCCAAATGCCCGGTCTATGTCCAGCTTTGATTTTTTCTCGAACAAAATGAGAATCTATTTTTATTTGTTTGGTCATATCATGAAAGATGGGATTGGCAGCTATTTGCAAGGCTGGCTTACTATCACTATGCAGGGAACTGGTTGATGAACAAGAACTTGAAGTTCCTTCAACTATCCCAAAAACCAAGTAATTTCTACTATTGTTGCTGCTAAACTCCTATATTCAGCCTCTGCAGAACTTCGACTCACAGTCTGCTGCTTCTTCGACTCTAGGAAAGTGGTGAATTTCCCAATTTGACGGTGTACCCTGTGACTGGTCTTCTAGTATTTGGGCAGGAGGCCCAGTTAGAATCACAATAAGCTAATACGTTTTCGATAGGACCTTCACATAGCAAAATTCTAAGCCCAGTAGTTGATTTACATATCTTACTACGCACAATGTTGCATTCCAATGGGATTGTCTTGGGTGTTGCATGAATTGGCTAAGCACTTGAACTACAAAGCTGAGGTCTGGTCTAGTGATGGTAAAGTAGAGTAGCTTCCCAATAAGTCTTTGATAGCTTCCAACGTCTGCTAGTTCCTTATCCCTTTTGACACCCACATGCTTGTCATAGTCAATTGTAGTCAATTTCTTATTAAGTTCAATGTGAATAGAGATTGGTTTGGCTGCTTCATGGCCAACTTCTAAGATCAATTGTAAAGCATACTTTCTTTGTGTGAGCAGTATCCTTCCTTTGATCTCAGAACCTCTATTCCAAGAAAATAAATAAGTTCTCCTAAGTCCTTTACCTTGAAAGAGCTATGTAAAGTCTATTTATCCTCCTCTATCAATTCTGCATTGCTATCATCCTTATATACTAGGATTATAAAAATGTCAGAACCTGTTTTCTTGGTGAATAAAGAATGATCATGAGCGCTTTGAGAGTATCCAGCTTCCAATAAGGCATAAGTAAGTATAATGTTCCATTGCCTAGAGGCATGTTTGAGGCCATATAGATATTTCAGTAGCTTTCACACCTCGTTCTCACCTTGTTTTGGAAACCCTATGGAAAATGCATATAGACTTCCTTATGTAGGTCTCCTTGTAAAAAGGTGTTTACATCTATTTGGAACAAGATCCAACCTCTGGATGCTCCAATGCTAATCACTGACCTTACAGTTACCATATTTGCTATACGGGAGAAAGTTTCATAATAATCCAAACCTTCTAGTTGAGTATATCCTTTAGCCACCAATCTAGCTTTGTATCTCTCTATTTCTCCATTTGCCTTTTGTTTTATATTAAACACCCATTTAGATCCTATAGAACGCTTACATATTGGCAAGTCAACTATCTCCCAAGTAGCATTATCCTCAAGAGCTTTGATTTCCGAGGACATTGCTTCTATCCAGTTCTTGTTCTAGCATGCCTGGCTAAAGGATTTAGGCTCATCTTCAGCTGCAAACACTCCTAAATAAGCCTGGTAGGTGTTAGATAAATGAGTGTAGGATATAGAGTTTTAGATACAATGTGGATTGGACTATGGCTGGCGTGTAGTAACATAGTCCTTTAGCCAGATAGATGGTCTTGAAAATCTGCTGGAATTCCTAGAAACTCTGTTAGTTTTCCTAACATGAAACTTAGTATCTGATGATTGGCTTTGTCTACTGGATTCTCAACATCTTCAATCTCTACAGCTGGATCCTCAACATCATCAATCTCTACTGTTGGACTCATAGCTGGTTTAGAATCATCTACTACTGCCTGTTCACTAGAGATTGTCTGTTCAGGATTAGTTACTGCTAGATCTATTGTAGTCACTCCCTCAATAGTTGAATGAAGAGTAGGTTGGGTAGGCATGGTGTCAGCTGGAGCCGTTGATAGTGCAGTATTTGGAAAGAGGTCTTCTTCTTCAATTGGCATATTTTTCTTGAATGGAACTACATGCTCTTTGAATGTAATATCTCTGTTGACAAATATTCTTTTACTGTCTAGATCATACAATTTGTAACCCTTTCGTGTTTCTGAATAGCCAATAAGAATGGATTTTCTTGCTCTTGGTGCAAATTTATCTCCTCCAGGTAAATTGCTTGCAAAACAAAGATATCTAAATACTCTTAGTGGTCTAAACCTTGCTGGTTTCCCATGCAATACTTCATATGGACATTTCCCTTATAATACTCCTATGGGCAGTTGGTTTATTGGATAAACAACTATTTTCTTACACAATCTCCCAAAAATCTTATTGGTACCGAGCTTTGAAACTTCAGTGCCCTTGCTATCTCCAATATATGCCTATGCTTTCTCACAATTGTGTCATTCTATTCTGGGGTATATGGGTAGCTACTCTGATCTACTATTCCCAATGTGGCTAACAATTCATTACAGTGTGAATTAAAAAATTCAATGCCATTATATGATCAATACCTTTACAATCATACCAAATTGATTTTGAATCATTGCAATAAAGTTTCTTATTACAACTAGTACTTCAATCTTTGACTGAATCAAACACCTAAGTGTACCTACTATAGTCGTCCACAATAGTAACAAAGTAATATTTTCTATCATATGTAGGTACTTCGGTGTGGTCCCCAAAAATCTAAAGTTCCAGTAGAACTAGTACTACTAACAGGAAATTATAGCCTACATTGTTTAGCTATTGGACATACATGATAGTCCTCTTGTGCCTTCACAAGCACCTTATTCTGTAATTCTGGAATATGCTGCATTGCCTTCATTGAAGCATGTCCCAGCCTTAAATTCCAAATTTTAGTTACCTTTTCCTTTCTTAGAAATACTCCTACAGCTACCACTGTAATGTTTTCCTTAAGAAGATACAAACCATTGTTCTCTCTACCAATCTCCATTACCCTGCCACTGTAGAGATCCTGTAATTTACAGAAATCAGGGAAGAATATAGCTGAGTAACATAGATCCTTTATCAGTTTAGACATTGATAATAGGTTTAATTTAAAGGCTGGCACATATAGGACATTTTTTACTACCTTATTGCCTAATATAAAAGCCTTTCCTGTGTGACTTATTTGAGACTTCTTTCCAGTAGGAAATTGCACTTCATGTTTCCTTTGGTTATCAGCTTTTCTAACATTGTTAAGGATATCCTTACAGTGTGTAACATAATGTGTTACTCATGTATCTATTACGCAGCGCACATGCCGACATCAGATAATAGAGAGACTAAAACTAAAAAATTATCAGAACTTTCTACAGTTGTTGGCTTTGACAGTAATCTCACCAATTGTTGATACTCTGCTTCTGTGAAGAACTTGCTTGCTCCTTGTATCTGCACATTCATTTGTTTCCATTCCTCACTGCTTGCATTCATATTCACATTGTTAGCATATGCCTTCCCACCTGTAGGTTTATTCTCCCTTTTACACTTAAAATCAGTTGGATAACCAATTATTTTGAAGCAATTCTCCTTAAGATGTCCTTTATACCCAAAATGCTCACAAATCATTTCAGGTTTCCTTACTTTAAAGTTATTTCCTCTCCCTGCTAGCATAGTGAGTGGTTCTCTATGAGTATCAATAATACCTAAACACCTTTGACTTTTCTCTTGAGTCACTATGGCATAGGATTCATTAATAGTCACAACATGCCTCTTAGCCAACACATTACTCCTTATATTGCTATAACATTCGTTTAGTCCCATAAGGAATTGCAGCAAACGTTGAGATCTCTTATGTTATACTGAAGGTCGAGATTCTTCGCAATCACATGAAGACAGTGGTACTAACACATCCAATTCATCCTATAAGTCTTTCATTTTTTTTAAAGTAGCTAGTTATAAAGTCACTACCTTGTCTTAGGGTTGTGATGATTGTTCATAGGTGATAGATCCTCATCAAATCCGATCGATCAAATCTCTCCTGGAAATTATTCCACACTTTCTTTGCATTTGAGGCACAAACAATGCTTGGCATCAATTCTCTAGACACAGTGCTCCCAATCAAAGACAACATGATTGCATTACATTTTTCATATTGTTCTGTCAATTCTCCTTTGAATCTACTGTTTATACAAGTTCCGTCTGTGAGCACTGTGAGCACATGATTTTTGCACCAGGCAAATAAGTCCAAAATTAAAATAAATATGTTTTTGAGTGCAATTACTTGCTTTGCTTGAAATTAGTTATATTTTTGTGTGTTTGAATAAGTAAGAAATTAGAAAAAAATCAAAAAAAATAGTAGTAATTAATTTGTTAGTTTAGTTAATTAGAAAATTAGTAAAATAGCTTAAGTAGTAGAAATTAGGAAAAATAGCAGAAAATTACCAAAAAAATACTAGGAAATTAGAGTAGGTAGTAAATTAGGATTTATAATTTTTCATAAAAGAAAAGAAAAAAAAAGGGAATAAAAGAAAATACATAAAAATTGATTAACATCAGAAAAATACAAAAATACATAAGTTTAATAAAATTGGGCCAGTTGAAATTCGTGTGTCTGGCCCAGTGAATTAGCCCAGTAATTTGGCCCGCCGGGTTTTTTAGATGTGTTGATCATGACCGTCCGTCTTGATAGATCCAACGGCCTTAAATAATTGGCCGAGTTATTTAATTAATTAATGCTGAGATTCAATCTCAGCCGTTCATTCATTTTAATCTAACGGCCAAAGACCTTAGCCTCTTTAACAATCGAACGACGGCGTTTAAGTAACGCTCATTCAGAGCCGTCGATCTTGATCAAACGAACGGCCGAGATTTCATCGGATATTTGGCCTATAAAAAGGGCTTGTCTGAAGCGGCCATCTCATTTGGCCAATTCAAAACCCTAAAGTCAGCCGCCTCTTCATCTCCCTCACCTCCTCGTCTTCTTCGTCCAGAAGCCCTAGCCGGCCAATGGCGGCCACCACCTTCCACGGTGGTCGCCGGCTCCCCTTACCACTCCCTTCATCTTCATCTTCTTCTTCTCCGTCTTCTTTACCCAAAACCCCCAGAAAACCCCCCGTTCTTCAAAGTCCCGGTCACCGGAGTTACACCGGTGACCACCAAAGTATGAAGAACCCCATGAAACCAATGCCGTTCCATTCCTCTCCATTAGATCTACCCAACCATACCACTGGCTACCTTCGAATCTCACCAGAACGTTTCGAATATCCCAAAAAGGGTCATCGGAACCCTAACTCCGGCGACCCCAAGTTCAAACCCCAATCAAGACTTGTTGTTTACCCTCACCCAAACACCCCTCTTCAAGTCAAAATTAAAAAAAGGCTCCCTCTTTGAGCCTAAAAGAAAAATCAGAGAAAAATCGAAGAAAAGAGAGTTCTGGAAAGGAATAAAGAAAAAGAGAAACAAGAAGAAAGCCTGAGAATCTAGGAGAGTCTGAGAGAATGAAAGGAAAAGAAAAGAGAATAGGAAGCTCGGGGGACAGGCCCCGCAAGCTAAGTCCCCGACCCTAATGTGTTTTCTCTGTGTTTTATTTACCTTCTCTGCTTCTTCATGTTTTACTCGTTTTATTTGCTTGTTTGTTCATGTATTTGATTTCTTTGCCTGTTTGTTCATGTTCTCTTGTCTTTCATCTTATGTTTCTGTATGTCTATTCTATTCTGTAGATTCTCCATATCTTATGTTTCATCTGTTAGTTTAGGTTTAACTTGCTCATCTTTCGTATCTTGTTCCAGTTTGTCTGTTCATCCGCTCTTGTTTCATATTTCTCATCCTGTGTATTCTTGCATGTTTTTCTGTTTCTTATTAGATCCTGAAATCGTATTAGGATTTCTTAACTCGCTCATTTTTATATGTTCGTTCTTCTATTCGTTGGTTTCAAATTATGGTCTGTTCCTGATAAGTCAAAGTGTTACCTTGATTATCTTCTCTTCATCATCTTGTGAACCATATGGTATTTGGCTCTTATAGTATAGCTTTTCTTCTACTGTCATGCATGCTTAGTTTTGATATTAGCTTAACTCTTGTTTTCTTTTCATCTTTTAAGTTGATGTCCTGACTGTTCTTCCATACGTATTCTTCATTCTTGGTTTTAGCTAGAGTCCTTTTATTCATTCAACTTGCAACATTGTTTCTGTTTGCTTAAAGCATAAGTCACTTCTGACTCTTTTCTTGTCTTCACTTTTACTAAATCATATAGTTTTGAATTTGTTCTGATTGCTCTTGTGGCTTTAGCTTGAAAGATATATGATAGAACTAGGTTTCCTGTCCCTCTCATTTTTCCTCATAATGTTCTGTTGCTTTGTTTGTCTCAAGTCATGTTATGTTTCTGATTGAGTCAAAGAGTTACCTTAATTCCACTATAGTCCTTGATTTGTTTAGCTTTCATAGTCTAGTTAACTTTTCTTCTACTATCATGACTGTTCTTCTTTGTGTGCCCCTCACTTTTGGTTATAGCTAGAGTTCTTCTGTTTAGTTTGCAATATTTCATCTGTGAAATTAGATATCTCTTGTGCTCCCCTTCATGATTAGTTTAGTTGTTTTACCCTAATTAGAATCTCTCCTCCTAGTTCAAATGTCCATACTGTTCTATCTTCTTTACATGAATTAGTTTGGTCCTAAGGCCAGTAGTTGGTTCTCATGAATGATATAAGTCATGCTTCATTTCTTCTGGACTGTTTTGTGAGAATTTAGTGTCCATATGCCCATGAATCTTGAGTATGTTAGAATCTTTCAGTGAGTCATTTAACATAAGTTGTTTCTGAATTAGTTCTGTTCAATGATTGATTGATATCTTTGCTATGTGAACCTGAGCAATGTGAGTTGATTAGTTGAGATTCAACATTATCAAATCCCTCTTCTGAATTTTAATTAGTTGATAAACACTGTTAGGTTTCATATGGTTATGGGTGCAATTACATTTTTGAAATGGCTAAAACTGCAATAGTTCCATGTTAGTTGAACACTGTTGATGCTTTCATGCTTAGGTGAATTGGCTATAGTTGCTAGTGTTAGGTCTCATTAATTAGTTAGTTTTAAATAGGAATTAGCTGAAAATGAACAAAATAGGCTATTAGTTAAATAATTGGCCTAAGAATGGTCAACCTTGCAAAGGGTTGACCAATTCTATAAGCCCTAACACACAGTTCACTGTCAAACAGTGGCTGGTTGTGCAAAGGGGCTATGTTTGCAAATGCAAACTAGCCCAGGCTCTATATTGAGCCCTGAACAGCAAAATGGCCAAACCTGTAAAGGTTTTGGGCCCAGCTGTTCAGTATATGGCTTTGATAGCCCAAGCTAAGTCTCAACTTGAGACTGGCTAACTTTTAAATAGGTTTAATAATAACAAAGCAGGCTATGCCTGCAATTAGCTTTAATTAAGAATAAATTGGTCTTAATTGACTGGAATTAGTTTAAAAGTGGCTAAAATTGAAATAGTTCTTAAAATAAATCTGGCCAGCCCTTAAATACTAATGCCAGGGCTGGCTATTAGTTAAATAGGTTCAAAACTAGCTAAAATCTGCCCTAGGCAAGTTGGTAAATCAGCAGTGCTCTTAGGGGCACAATTGGGTATTGAAAAGGTAAAATAGTAACTAGTAAGAACTTAGGAGGGTAATAGGGACATTCATGCTCCTGATTTCTGCAATTTTGCAGAGATTTAGGGGTATAATGGTCTCCTAAAAATGGGAAATCTGTAAAAATCTCAAACCCCTAAGGTCATACTAGTAAAAGGCCATAAAAGAGAATCTTTAGAACCTTCCAGCACATGCTGGAAGGGTTTTGGTAACTGAAAATGGGACTTAAGTGTAGATTTAATAAATTTAGGAGGGGGAGAAGTGGAAAAAAATCCCATAGCTTTCTCCCCAAGTTTCAGCCTTAGGATAACTATAAATACACCTTCAAATAGCTGAAAAAGGGAGAGGGAGGGGAGAACAATCTGAGCTAATATTTGGGGTTGGAAATTCTGAGAGTAATCTGGAAAACACATTTAAATTGAAATTCATTGGATACAAAAAGTTTGAGAGAGAGAATTAGCAATACAATAGTAAGATTTTCTGGGTCTTGTAGCGGATTTCACTGGGTTATCTACTTAAGTCTTCTCTGTTTGCCGTGGACTTGGTTGTCGCTGTGTTGCTGTGCTTCCTTCTCTTCACTGTTGCATTCATTGTTGTTCCAATCCTTGCTGATTACTTACTTGCATCCCCTAGAACTCATTGGTTCTTTCTATTTGATCCAGGTACACTTCTCTATTTATGATGAAGATGTAGTTACTGAAATGCTGTAATGGAATGAAGTGCCTGTTTAATCCATTTGCCATTTTGTATTACTTAATCAGTAGCTTAATTGTAATAGTGTAGTAGCTGAAGAACAAGAACAGAAACAATGTAATAGTAGTAGTATAGTGGTAATGTAGTATAAATCACTTAGTTAATTAGGCAAAACCTCTAAAACAAAGTCTAATGGCTATCACATGAGTAAATGACAATCATGATCACATAGTTAATTCATTTCATTAATCAGTCAAATTAAAATTAGTTAAGAAGAAGAAACTATCGGACAAGGCAGATAATTGGAGTGCGATTGGCTTGATAGTATTAAGTGAATTCAATTAGTGTTGATATCAGTGTTTAATCATATACATGAAGTAATATATAAGAATAAGTTCAAAAGTAATATCTGGGTTAAGTCATATTAGAGTCCGTAATTGTATATACATATCCATGAGTTTAATTCATACGGTTAGTCAGTAGCAAAAATAGTATAGCTATAAGTAACCCATACCCTTTCATCTATATATGAAGCTAAATAGCTCACTGATATTAGATAGTAATTGATTCACTGGCTAGTATATTTTCTTTGTTAAAAATCAAAAAACAGAAGTAGTCTTGTAATTCCCTGTTAGTAGATAGCATTATTTCCAAATTTGTATTACGACTTTTCTCTTTAATTGATCAATAAAAATGACATCTGATTCTTTCTTTGAGTTCAAATGTGTACATTCTTTTACTTTCTCTGTTATTGTTGGTTTTGGGCCTAAATTTTTATATGAAACCGACTGGGCCAGCAATCAAAGCTCTATAAATACCTGGGCCTTTAAGGCCTGGTCTGAAGTATTGTTTGTATATTTAAATAACAGAAATCACACGGGCCCGGGATCATTATAGTAATAGCATACGATTAAGGAAAAAACAAGTATAGAAAACATAGTTAAATATTAGTATCCTTTAATGAAAATTGGGACGAGCCTCGCCCGAATAACACCGGGGCCCCCCATTTAGTAATGATATAAACACAAATAGACCTGGGAAAGCTAATAGCCAATTCCATAGCTTCTCCCAAAAGATTTAAAAGCCGATAGACGTTACTTTAGGGCACGATTTTAATATACCTTCCTATGAACGAGTGTGCACTTGGTGAGACTCAAATCCAAATCTCGGCAAAGCCGAAATACTCCAAAAGTCATAGGCGTACTGGTTGCGGTATGACTCGAGGCGTGTTTCCGCGATGTCGCAAATTCCTAAAAATAATATTTAACGCAAAAGCACATTATGTTGTTAAAATCTATAACTGAGTCAAACAAAAGTCAAAAACGACAGGCGGAGCGACCGTGCTAAAACCACGGAATCCGGGAGTGCCTAACACCTTCTCCCGGGTTAACAAAGTTCCTTATCCGGACCTCTGCTTCGCAGACATTTTAAAGAGTCAAAATTCCTCGGATTCGGGATCAACCGGTGACTTGGGATACCATTGTCATTCCCAAGTGGCGACTCTGATTAATCTCTAATGAAATCCCGAACCGATTGTCCTTAAATTGGAAAAACTCCTTCCCTTACGTTATTTTATCCGTCTCGGGTAATTGAGCGTCGGGGTATACCCTACAAGTGTATTTTATACATGTTGGGGTAGTAAAAAGGGAGGTGTGACAGCTCTGGCGACTCCGCTGGGGATCCAACCCTGAATTTCGATTTCAGGGTTTAAGAACTCGAGCTCTTTAGAACTGCCGTTCGCGTTTTTATTTGACTTCATTATATGATTTGAATAACATGCTATGTGCTTTATCGCTTTGATATTATGTGGACTGTATATAAAATTGTGCCGAAAACCCTTCTCTCTTCTCCCCCGGGGATGTGCTTACTGGTTGAGACTCCCCTTTCTATTAAAAGTCTCCTTAAATTAAGAAGACAGAGGCCGGATAAGTTACAAAGCCGATTGACTCCGCGGGTCACCGGTACGTAGCCCCCTCCTCGATTCGAGTTGTCCGCTCGGGTACACGGTCTAGCAATCCATGAAACCGTAAGATTTTGAACATAGGTCTAGGACGATTATTTGCATCATACTTGACTTAGGGGACTCAACACAGGGGTTGGGTCCGTCTAGGACAGGTGACCCGGTATTGAAAAGACCGAGCATGTTATGTGTTGTATTTTATTGTCCTTGATCGTTATGCGGACCGGCGAAAATCCCGAGATTGGAAAAATTGTTGAAAAAAAGAGAGAGGGAAATAATGATTTGTAGAAAATAGGTACGTGGAAAATTTGAAAATCTGAAAAAATAGGTGGAACATTTTTGAAATAATTGGTCAATTAATCTGACCGAACTACGCAGGTTTGATTCTCGCCATTAGGTGGGATACGTAGGCAACCCTTAAACGGGTCCAACCACACTTTTAGAAAAAGACCAAAAAGATTTTCTTTTTAAATAATCGAGGTGATTGCTATTTTTGGAAATGGACGAATGTTCCGAAAGGACGACGGAAGGCTGTTTTTGCAAAAATGGCCACTTCGAAAATTATTTTTCTTTTCTTTCATTCAAAAATTGAAAACTTGCATTGAAAAAGATTTTTTCTTTTCTAAATAAAATCACCTTAATAAATGTGCAGGACGAGCACGATGATGAATGAACAATTTTCCCTAAATAAAATCCCTTTGGAGCTGAGATTATGGTGGCAGGACATGGGATCCGATGGTCAAGACTGGGTCAAAAGGTACTTGAAAGGCCTTACGGGGTTACTTGAAATAGTTTCTCGAGGTGATGTGGTTAGAGCGTTGGTCACGTTTTGGGATTCGGCACACAACGTATTTCATTTCCCAGATTTTGAACTTACCCCAACTTTGGAGGAGATTGCCTTTTACATTGGGAAGACCGAGGTTCCGCTGAAAGGAAAATATCCGGTATCTCCGAGAGCGGTGACAGTACATCGCTTCCTCGACTCCTTGAAAATTGCCCGGAATGTTCATAATGAAGATTTGGCCAACGGGTTTTGTTCTTTAAGCTTTATCTACAATAGGTTTGGACATGTTGGTGGTTTCAATGATCTTACCAACAAGTTATGCTGTAAGTCCAACCGGGCGAAATGGGAAGAACACCGGAGGTTCGCATTTATGGTGGCTTTTCTTGGAGTTGTTGTATTCCCGAGGAAAGATGGACATATCAATATAAAAGTCGCCGGGGTAGCTACCACACTGATAGTCCAAGAAAACTGTACTCTGGCCCCGATGATCGTTGCGGATATCTATCGTGCTCTGACTGCGTGCAAAGCAGGGGCTAGCTTCTTCGAAGGGTGTAATTTGATCTTGCAAATCTGGCTGATCGAGCATCTGTGCCACCACCCTTCATTCTCGAGCTATGGTTCGACCGAACGTACATGTTTGGAAGAGTTCAATGCGAGGACAAAAGAAGTAAAGTTGCCAGAGGGAGTCCAAGGTTGGATTGGGTATCTTCGATCACTAACTGACGGTCAAATTGATTGGACGTATGACTGGTTACCTCTTGACGAGGTGATATACATGCCAACAGAGGGATCACCATTTTTGATCATGGGTTTGAAGAGTATACAACCTTATGCACCCTACAGAGCCCTGCGACAGTTGGGTCGGTGTCAGATTATTCCGAGAGATGGGGATCTCAGTGTGCAAGCCGTGGAGATTGGTCCAGACGGGCAATTCCCGGAAGCAAAAATCCGGCAAATCTGGAACGAGTGCCAAAATCTGAAGATTGATACTTGTGTGCCGAATAGAGCAAGAGGGGAGATATCACCTGGATACTCCACCTGGTACCGACGAGGGGTTGAACACGAACGTCTTTCAAAGAGACCTCACTTGCAAGACTTAATAGAGCAGTCCGAGGAAAATCTGAAATGGGCGGCCAAGGAAAAGGAATATAAGGCCAAAATCAGTCTGTTGGAGGATAAATTAAGAAATCTTCATTTCGAAAGCGGTTTACAAGCGGCATCCGATGAAGTGGAGAAGAAGCAGTTGAAGAAATAAAATGAGATGTTGAGAGCTCAAATGGCTCAAATGAAAGTTGCATCCGAGACCCCAATTCGCTCGGCCCGGGATGAAAAGTTAATTGAGATTCTCCGGCGAAAGGTAAATGACTATAGCTTCGATTTGGATAAAGCAGAGAAAGAGTTAGTCATGGCTCGGAAGCAAATGGATAAAGATGTTGAGAAGAGAGCCAAATTAGTTCAACAGCTGCAAGACAAGCATGATTTCGAAGTAGCTCAGCTTAGAAAGAAAATAATCTCAGCCACGGCCAAAAGCAACAAGATTATTAAAGATCTTGAGGAAGAAAGAGAATATTGCTACACGACCATGGCTAGATTAGAATTGGAGCTACAACAGGTGCAAAAGGACAACCAACATGTCTTGGACGCTCGCAATCAACAAATAAGTCGGTTATTGCAAGAAAAGGGGTCATCAGAGAAAAGATTGTTCGCATCGCCCAGTACATCACCAAGAAGACTCAGCTTTGTGAAGAGATGTCTCGAAGGACTTTTGTATCTGCAGTGAAGTTTTTTGTACAACAAGTCATGACCGACCTGGATAGGCTTCAAAGGGGTTTAGCATATAGGCCCGCGGCAAGGCCGAACGATGCCTCGCGGGCACTAGGTGCATTAATGTACTCTTAGGTCATGCATCATCTTTTATTTTTCTTTTCTTAAACATCACTTTGTAATCAAGGTTTTGAATTATCAATGAGAAAACAAAAGTGTTGTTACCAATTCTTTTACTTTATGTCATTTCTTTGAATCCGCTAGGCAAATAAATAGGAACGTAATCATGAAAACGACAATGAAAAGAGAGAGAGAAAGAAAAAGCAAGAAAAAGCAAGAAAAAAAAGAGGGAAAAGCATGAAAAGAGAAAAAGCAAAAAAGAAAAGAAAAGAAGAAAAGAAAGAAAACGAAAGAGTGGAAAAGAAAAGATGATCAAAGTAAGCAGCAGCCGGGATGATGCATAACGACTCGAGCAAATGTGTTTTTAAAGTCATTATATCTTATTCATGCGCTAACAACTGACAAGTGTCGATGTTTGTGAGTCCAGATTTTCTAGGCAACTGGCATACTGGCTACCCACCCATACAACACCAGATCCAAAAAGATGACAAAGGCTGTATCACAGGAGATTGAGGCGACCATTGTAGACCCTGCTCACGAAGAAGAGATCGTGGATGTGGCAGGGATGAAAGAAGAAATGTACAAGTTAAGACAACAGATGGCTGAAATGTACCAGGCTTGGTCGAGAGGTCAACCACTACCAGCCTATCCTGCTAACCCTGCATATGTCCCTCCAGCCAATCCTAACCCCGAGCCACCAACATTGAACTCATCCTCCACCTACCCCGATTACCCTCACTACTATGCTTCCACCTCCCAGATACCACCACCTCCAGCCAAGCAAACACCACCTCAAGTTCCACAAGTTGCTCCTGTATATGTGGCACCTCCGCCCGCTGTTATCCACAAATCCTCTAGCGAACCAATGTTTCATATCCAGGATTCTCACTACTACCCCCGGAGCCTACTTTCAGACAACACGAGTCTCACGCTCCCATGATAGAAGCAAGTGCCGGGCAGGAAGAGATGGCTCGGAAAGTGAAGAGTCTTGAGAACGCTTTCCGCAATATGCAAGGGCTGGGAGGGCAAGTAAGTGTAGCCTACAAAGACCTGTGTTTGTTCCCTGAGGTGCAGCTTCCTGCAGGATTTAAGTTGCCCAAGTTCGACATGTACAACGGACACGGGGATCCGGTAGCTCATCTAAGAGGATATTGTAGCAAGATGAGAGGCGCGGGAGGTAGAGATGAATTGTTGATGGCGTATTTCAGCCAAAGTTTGAGTGGATCAGCGCTGGAATGGTATACCCGACAGGACCATACAAGATGGTTCGTTTGGGATGATTTAGCACAAGCTTTCGCTAGCCATTTTCAGTACAATCTGGAGATCATACCCGACAGGTTATCCCTTACCAAGCTGGAGAAAAAGCCCAGGAGAGAGCTTTAGAGAATACGGTTTTAGATGGAGGGAACAGGCCGCTAGGGTGGATCCACCGATGAAAGAAGGAGAGATGGTGGATTGTTTTCTGCAAGCTTTGGACCCAACATACTACGGCCATCTAGTGTCAGCAATTGGAAAAAGTTTCAACGAAGTTGTGAAAATGGGAAGTTTTGTAGAAGAGGGTTTGAAGACAAACAAAATTATGAGTTTTTCGGCTATCAAAGCCACCAATCAAGCTATACAGAGTGTAAGCGGAGGAGTGATGGGAAAGAAGAAGAAAGAAGAAGTGGCAACCGTTGAAAGCAGGCCCCTGGAGTCGCAACCCACATTATAACCCACCCAGACCTTACCGCCAACACCCACCAAACCCGTCAACCCCATATAATCCACCACCACCATCCTACCCGCCAAATCCCTACAATGCACCAAGCCCATATAACACACCACCACCACCATACCCACCGACTGTACCACATTACCATCACCCTCAAACCCAAGCTTATCCTCCACCACCACCCCACGTGTGGAGAGCTCAAGCTCCACACAATGTGTACCATACCCAAAACACATGCCCAACCCCTAAATTTTACCGAAACCAGAATAGACCCAGGCCGGACGCTGATTGGAGAAACAAAGCAAAAAAGACCTTCACTCCTCTCGGAGAGTCATATACCATTCTTTTCCACAGGTTGAAAGAATTGGGGATGTTGAGACCAATCGCACCAAAAATCCGAACCCACCCCCGAAAAATCTTGATTCTTCTGTCAGATGTGAATATTGTTCAGGAACATTGGGCCACGATACTGAGAAATGTTGGCAATTAAAGAATGCCATTCAAGATCTTATAGATGAGAGGAGAATTGAAGTGCAGGCTCCCGAGGCCCCAAACATTACCCAGAATCCATTGCCGAATCACCACGAAACGAATATGATAGAACTGGTGCAGGGTGATGGCAATCAAAAACCATCTCAAGCCGTCATGATGATAAAGTCGAGTGACAAGTTAGAGAAAGAAATTGTGAAAGAGGAAGTAATTGTTGAGAAACCAAAGCCAGTAGTGATGGGAGGTTTAAAGGTGGTAGTTCCAGGTGCAAAGACGATCGTAATCGTGAAAGGAGCAAGTGCAGAGCCAGTAATCATAAAACCAGTAGTGCAAATGCCGGTGGTGAATACAAAGACTGTGCCTTGGAACTATAATAAGGTAACAGTAGTTTACAAGGGAAAAGAGATTTCTGGTGAAATTAATGAAACGCATGGACTTACTCGATCCGGAAGGTGTTTTGCTTCAGAGGAACTGAGAAAGATGAAAACGGTAAAAGAAAGTCAACTGAAGAAGCCAGTGTCGGAGGAGGAAGCAGAAGAATTTCTTAAGAAAATGAAGTCGCAAGAGTACTCAGTGGTTGAGCAGTTAAGAAAGACCCCGGCCCAGATTTCTTTGTTATCTTTGTTGATACATTCGGAGGAGCACCGGAAGGCTCTTATGAAGATTCTAAATGAGGCTCATGTTCCGGAGAAGATTTCAGTATGTCACTTGGAGAAAATTACCAGCAAAATTTTCGAGTCTAACAGGATTACCTTCTCTGATAGGGAGCTGCCGGTGGAAGGAACTGAACACAATAAAGCATTGTACCTCACAGTAAAGAGTGAAGAGTCAGTCGTGACCAGGGTATTGATTGACAATGGATCGAGCGCGAACATCTGCCCGCTGTCAACTCTAGGGAAGCTGAACATTAGCTCGGATAGAATCCGGAGAAACAGTATCAATATGAGAGGGTTTGACGGCGGAGGTAAGAACACGCTGGGGGATATTATTTTGGAAGTGACCATCGGTCCCGTTGATTTTACGATGGAATTCCAGGTGCTCGATATTGCCGTATCATATAACTTGCTGTTAGGTCGACCCTGGATTCATGCGGCCAAAGCGATACCATCTTCTCTACACCAGATGGTCAAGTTTGAATGGGAGCAGCAAGAGATTGTTGTACACGGAGAGGAAAATGCTTGTAATGTGGTAGCACCTTTTGACGGTACTGATGGGGATCGGGGTCCTTGGGTTTACCAAGTGACGGATGCTGTTGAAGTGAATAGAGTTGCTGAAGGAGAAAAGCTATCAACCCCGATGTTGGCACCAACTGCTGTAATGGTGGCCAGAGAAATGCTGAAAAACGGATTTGCACCGGAGAGGGGATTAGGTAAAACACTGCAGGGAGTCACTCAACCAGTTCAGCTTCCGGAGAATAAAGGTACATTCGGCTTAGGGTTCAAACCCACCTTTGCCGATATCCAAAGAGCCTCTAAAGCCAAGAGAAACTGGACCTTGCCCAAACCCATACCCAAATTATCCGACATCTTTATCGGGCCTGGTACAAAATATCAACCATCTGCTGCAGCAAAGTGCATTGAGACCCAACTTGATGAAGAAATGCTTGGTTTCAAGAAATTGTTCTGGGAGGTGAATACGATTGAAGCAGGGGAAGGCACGAGCAACATGGACGTGCAATTTGTGGGGCCCAGAGTCACATTGAACAATTGGGAAGCTACTCCTTTCCTTATCCGGAAGGAGTCTTGGTAGTTAGCTCAAAATTTCATCATTGTTTCCCCGAAAGTTGTTATTTTATAATTTCCCCATTCCCCTCATGAAAAAAAAAATCACCATGTATCCCGAACATTGTTCGTTTCTTTTATTAATGAAATGCAGTTTTTCCTTTTTCTTCACTTTTGCCTTATTTTTCTTTATTTTTTCCTTTTGTACAGTTTTGCATGTGTTGATTCCAATGCCATGTCATGCGTGAAGGATTCTAGACCCGGTTCTGACAATCACGCTACTATACAAGAAATCGAGGAAGATAGCGAAATAGAATGTGAGGATGAGGAAGCCCTGGAGGAAATAAGTAAGGACATGAAACAATACGAGGAAAAACCCAAACCAAATCTGAGTGATACGGAATCCGTAAACTTGGGGAGCGAAGATGATGTCCGAGAAACAAAGATTAGTGTACATTTGGAGGCCCCCCTCAGGGATGAATTGATAAGGTTGTTACATGAATTTAAGGACATCTTTGCCTGGTCCTATGATGACATGCCCAGGCTTAGCACGGATCTGGTGGTACACAAGTTGCCTATCTACTCGGAATGCCGGCCAGTGAAACAAAAGCTGAGGAAATTCAAAACGGACATTAGCGTGAAGATAAAGGAAGAGGTGAATAAGCAGTTTGAGGCAAAGGTCATAAGAGTTACCAAATACCCCACCTGGTTGGCAAATGTTGTGCCGGTCCCAAAGAAAGATGGCAAAACCAGAGTGTGTGTAGACTATAGAGACCTCAACAAAGCCAGTCCAAAGGATGACTTCCCATTGCCAAACATCCACATATTGATCGACAATTGCGCCAAGCATGAAATCGGTTCGTTTGTGGATTGTTATGCAGGCTATCACCAGATCCTGATGGACGAAGAAGATGCTGAGAAAACTGCCTTCATTACACCTTGGGGAACGTACTGTTACAGAGTAATGTCGTTTGGATTGAAGAATGCCGGGGCAACTTACATGAGGGCAATGACCACTATGTTTCATGATATGATGCATAGAGAAATTGAGGTATATGTGGACGATGTCATCATAAAGTCCAGAAAACAACCTGATCATGTGAAAGATTTGAGGAAGTTTTTCCAAAGACTCGGAGGTACAATCTAAAGCTCAATCCGGCGAAGTGTGCTTTTGGAGTACCTTCGGGGAAACTACTGGGGTTTATTGTGAGTCGGCGAGGTATTGAACTGGATCCATCAAAGATCAAGGCTATTCAAAGTCTACCTCCGCCGAAGAACAAGAAGGAGGTCATGAGCTTATTAGGAAGGTTGAATTACATTAGTCGGTTCATCGCTCAATTGACATCAACATGCGAGCCGATCTTCAAGTTGTTGAAGAAAGACGCAGCAGTGAAATGGACCGACGAATGTCAGGAAGCCTTTGACAAGATCAAAGAATATTTGGCCAATCCTCCGGTGTTAGTTCCTCCGGAACCAGGGCGACCTTTGATTTTGTATTTGACGGTGCTAGATAACTCTTTCGGTTGTGTACTGGGTCAACATGATGAGACAGGCAAGAAAGAACAAGCCATCTACTACCTCAGCAAAAAGTTTACATCTTACGAGGTGAAGTATACCCAATTGGAGAGAACTTGTTGTGCATTGATTTGGGTGGCTCAGAAGCTAAAGCATTATTTGTCAGCATACACTACGTACTTGATATCACGGTTGGATCCTCTCAAGTATATATTTCAGAAGCCTATGCCTACGGGAAGACTGGCCAAATGGCAGATTCTGCTCACAGAATTCGACATTGTCTATGTAACTCGTACGGCAATGAAGGCACAAGCCATTGCGGACCACCTAGCCGAGAATCCGGTGGATGATGAATATGAACCACTGAAAACATATTTTCCGGATGAAGAGGCAATGCTTGTTGAGGAGACGGAGCAAGAGGAGAGATCAGGATGGAAAATGTACTTTGACGGAGCCGTCAACAGTAGGGGCATTGGTATCGGAGCGGTACTTATTTCAAGTACGGGTCAACACTATCCCGTTACAGCTCAGCTCCGATTTTTCTGTACCAACAATATGGCCGAATATGAGGCGTGCATCTTGGGATTAAGGATGGCGATTGACATGGGTATTCAAGAGATTTTGGTCATGGGTGACTCGGATCTCTTGGTACACCAAATTCAAGGAGAATGGGAGACACGAGATTTGAAATTGATACCATATCGGTATTGTTTGCACGAGTTGTCTCAAAGATTCCAGTCTATAGAATTCAAGCATATCCCGAGAATGCACAATGAGATTGCAGATGCTTTGGCCACATTGTCCTCTATGTTGCATCATCCGGATAAGACATATATAGATCCGCTCCAGATCCAAGTCCGAGATCAGAATGCTTATTGCTTCGCTGTGGAAGAAGAGTCGGATGGAGAGCCGTGGTATCATGATATTAAAGAATACTTGAGAGCTGGCAAATACCCGGAGCAGGCCACTGGAGACCAGAAGAGAGCCATCAGGCGTCTAGCCAATGGATTTTTCTTCAGTGGAGGAGTGGTATACAAAAGAACACCAGACTTGGGTTTATTGCGGTGTGTAGATGCACAACAAGCAGATGAAATTATGATTGAAGTACATGCTGGCGTATGCGGGCCCCACATGAGCGGATATGTTTTAGCAAAGAAGATCTTGAGAGCTGGGTACTACTGGCTCACGATGGAGCGTGATTGTATCAGGTATGTAAAGAAATGCCATCAATGCCAGGTGCATGGGGATCTGATCCACTCCCCACCTTATGAGTTGCACACAATGTCAGCACCATGGCCCTTTGTTGCTTGGGGCATGGATGTCATCGGCCCAATAGATCCAGCCGCTTCTAACGGGCACAGGTTTATCCTGGTTGCAATTGATTATTTCACCAAGTGGGTCGAAGCTAAGACATTCAAGGCGGTGACGAAGAAAGCGGTGGTGGATTTTGTGCACAAGAATATCATATGCCGATTTGGAATCCCCAAAGTGATTATCACAGACAATGGAGCCAATTTAAACAGTCATCTCATGGCAGAAGTTTGTGAAAGGTTTAAGATCACGCACCGTAATTCCACACCTTACAGGCCAAAGGCAAATGGTGCAGTAGAAGCGGCGAATAAGAACATCAAGAAGATTCTCCGGAAAATGGTGGAGGGATCCAGGCAGTGGCATGAAAAGTTACCCTTTGCTCTCATGGGTTACCGCACGACGGTACGTACTTCTATCGGAACCACACCTTATACCTTGGTGTACGGGACAGAGGCCGTTATACCCGCAGAAATAGAAATACCGTCATTTCGAATTATAGCCGAATCTGAGATAGATGACGATGAATGGGTAAAGGCCCGGTTAGAACAGTTGAATTTGATTGATGAGAAGAGATTGGCCGCAGTCTGCCATGGACAGTTATATCAGCGGAGAATGGCCAGAGCATATAATAAGAAGGTACGACCTCGAAAGTTTGAAGTTGGACAACCGGTATTGAGGCGTATCTTACCACATTGGGCAGAGGCAAAAGGCAAGTTTGCACCAAATTGGCAGGGACCGTTCGTGGTATCACGGGTATTGTCCAATGGAGCATTATACTTAACTGATGTTGAAGGAAAGTGCGTAGAGACTGCTATCAATTCAGATGCAGTCAAAAGATACTATGTATGATTTCCTTTTCAATTGTATGTTTTGTATTTTGTTGTGATTTTGGAATTGAAATGACGAAGGCATTTTATTCTCTATCCAAACACTTTATCCATTGTTAACCCCTTTGAGCCTTAATGAATGAATTCTTTCATATCCTTCTCTCGGAATCGCTCTAGTGCAATAAAATCGAAATTGCCAGAATGAAAAATGAAATGATGGAAAAATGAAAAAAATTGAATAAATGAATGAAAAAGAGAAAAAGACAAAGAAATCGGGAAAAAGTCAAAAAGAAATCCATCTAACTTATGAAGTTGGATGAACTACGTCCGACTTGATCCCGAAAGGGTACGTAGGCAGCCTCTCTGAGGTTCAGTCACAATAAAGAAAAAATCCAAAAATTCCCCACATATTGAAACTGGGGCAGAAGTTATGTTTAATAATTCCGAGAGTTGTAAATATTTTTAACCCTCGTTGAAATTTTGAGCCTTTATATCTTTCTTGCTTAACCCGTCCAAAAGCCACGTTACAGTCCAAAGAAAGACCTTCTGATCAATTTTGAAATGATAACAAATACAGCGAAGGAGGAGCGAAGCATCGGATAATACCCGTGGTACAGAAAACAAAATACAAAAAGGAAAAATAATAGAAAAATGAAAAAAAATGAGAGAGTCTCATCGGTGAAAACCTTAACCGGCACCGTAAGGCGATTGTGAGATTGAGAGAAATAAAATGAGAGAGTCTCATCAGTGAAAACCTTAATTGGCACCTGTGAGATGATTGTGAGGTTGAGAGAATAAATGAGAGAGTCTTATTGGTGAAAACCTTTCGAGGCACCGTAAGGCGATCATCGGAAAAGAGAAAAGGCAACAAAAAAGAGTATCGGTTTTGGGTCAAAGGCAATTCAGAGTCAGAATAATGATTGGAACGAACTGGGTCGGAGTTTAAATACATGGCATGGTCGGCGGAATCAGCCAACAAATACCCAGATAAGTTCCGTCATCTCTCCAAAATACCCTTACCTTTCTTTCATTTTTTCTGCATTTCATTGTTTACCCTTTTGAGAGCTAACTACCAGCTCCTGATAACGGAAGTTGAAATAACACTGGATCAGAAAGAATGGAAGACTGGGGAAAGGAATAAAGAAGCTTGGCAAATATGGCCAAAGAAAAAGAAAACAAAACAAAAATGGAAAAAATGAGAAAATACAAAAAGAGTCTGCAAGGGACAAGAAGTCGAAAGCCATGCAACACGAAAAAGCAAAAACAAAGGAAGCAATAAGAAGTGGGGACGGCAGATGCCAGTTGCCAGCAGTTTATATCTAATAAATTTTGTTTCATGCAGGAACAAATTGTCACTGATCACTTTAAAGTGAATGTGACCAATGTGGAAAATTTAAAATACCAAAAAGAGAAAGTCTGCCGAATAAGTGGAGAAATTCACAGGCAAGAGAAGTTGGTAAAAGAAAATACCAAAAAGAGGAGGTAACATATTTTAAAATCCACTCCCCAGTCCTCAGGCTGAGGGAATATTTTCGCATTGCACGTTTAATTTCTGTTAGGCGCCCACCTTCAAATACGGGAATATTTTCTGCATTGCATTGCACGTTTAAATTTCTGTTAGGCGCCCACCTTCAAATACGGGAATATTTTCTGCATTCGCATTGCACGTTTAATTTCCGTTAGGCGCCCACCTTCAAATACGGGAATATTTTCTGCATCGCATTGCACGTTTAAATTTCTGTTAGGCGCCCACCTTCAAATACGGGAATATTTTCTGCATTCGCATTGCACGTTTAAATTTCGTTAGGCGCCCACCTTCAAATACGGGAATATTTTCTGCATCACATTGCACGTTTAAATTTCTGTTAGGCGCCCACCTTCAAATACGGGAATATTTTCTGCATCACATTGCACGTTTAAATTTCTGTTAGGCGCCCACCTTCAAATACGGGAATATTTTCTGCATTCGCATTGCACGTTTAAATTTCGTTAGGCGCCCACCTTCAAATACGGGAATATTTTCTGCATTCGCATTGCACGTTTAAATTTCGTTAGGCGCCCACCTTCAAATACGGGAATATTTTCTCTGCATTCGCATTGCACGTTTAAATTTCCGTTAGGCGCCCACCTTCAAATACGGGAATATATTTTCTGCATTCGCATTGCACGTTTAAATTTCTGTTAGGCGCCCACCTTCAAATACGGGAATACTTTTCGGCATCGCATTGCACGTTTAAATTTCTGTTAGGCGCCCACCTTCTAATACGGGAATACTTTTCTGCATTTGCATTGCACGTTTCAATTCTGTTAGGCGCCCACCTTCAAATACGGGAATATTTTCTGCATTCGCATTGCACGTTTAAATTCTGTTAGGCGCCCACCTTCAAACACGGGAATATTTTTGCACATCATGGTTTATACAGTTAAAAAGCCCACACTGGGGCAGAAAAAGAAAAAAAAGAGAGGTACTTTTTTGTTCGGTTTTGTTTTTAAGCAGGTTCATTTCGAGATCAAGAAAATCAACAAAAAAGAGAGTCAGCATCAAAGAAAATCAACAAAAAAGAGAGTCAGCATCAAAGAAAATCAACAAAAAAAGGAAGATTCTGCATCACCTGAAAGGGAAGAAGAGCAAAAGCTAGATTAGGAACAATTGTAATTGTAGGATCATAGCTTAGAATAGCTTCTTCATTTTTACATTTTTCCCCCGGTGTAATAAGGAGTAAGTCAGCAGGTCTCAACAAGTGTCAATGCAACAGTGAGTCTGGTAGTTTTTAAAACTGCCAGACCTTCCCGAACTACACTGACCCGATTCCTGTTTAGCCCAGGATATGTAGGCAACCTCTAAAGCAGGGTGCGGTCAAAAGGTTTTCAAAAAATGCTTTCACGGAATACGCCGATGTGCAAAATCTCTCATTAATGCTCACTTATCTTTGCACTGAAACTCTTCGTGTTCCCGAGCAAAGAGGGGCAGCTGTGAGCACATGATTTTTGCACCAGGCAAATAAGTCCAAAATTAAAATAAATATGTTTTTGAGTGCAATTACTTGCTTTGCTTGAAATTAGTTATATTTTTGTGTGTTTGAATAAGTAAGAAATTAGAAAAAATCAAAAAAAAAATAGTAGTAATTAATTTGTTAGTTTAGTTAATTAGAAAATTAGTAAAATAGCTTAAGTAGTAGAAATTAGGAAAAATAGCAGAAAATTACCAAAAAAATACTAGGAAATTAGAGTAGGTAGTAAATTAGGATTTATAATTTTTCATAAAAGAAAAGAAAAAAAAAGGGAATAAAAGAAAATACATAAAAATTGATTAACATCAGAAAAATACAAAAATACATAAGTTTAATAAAATTGGGCCAGTTGAAATTCGTGTGTCTGGCCCAGTGAATTAGCCCAGTAATTTGGCCCGCCGGGTTTTTTAGATGTGTTGATCATGACCGTCCGTCTTGATAGATCCAACGGCCTTAAATAATTGGCCGAGTTATTTAATTAATTAATGCTGAGATTCAATCTCAGCCGTTCATTCATTTTAATCTAACGGCCAAAGACCTTAGCCTCTTTAACAATCGAACGACGGCGTTTAAGTAACGCTCATTCAGAGCCGTCGATCTTGATCAAACGAACGGCCGAGATTTCATCGGATATTTGGCCTATAAAAAGGGCTTGTCTGAAGCGGCCATCTCATTTGGCCAATTCAAAACCCTAAAGTCAGCCGCCTCTTCGTCTCCCTCACCTCCTCGTCTTCTTCGTCCAGAAGCCCTAGCCGGCCAATGGCGGCCACCACCTTCCACGGTGGTCGCCGGCTCCCCTTACCACTCCCTTCATCTTCATCTTCTTCTTCTCCGTCTTCTTTACCCAAATCCCCCAGAAAACCCCCCGTTCTTCAAAGTCCCGGTCACCGGAGTTACACCGGTGACCACCAAAGTATGAAGAACCCCATGAAACCAATGCCGTTCCATTCCTCTCCATTAGATCTACCCAACCATACCACTGGCTACCTTCGAATCTCACCAGAACGTTTCGAATATCCCAAAAAGGGTCGTCGGAACCCTAACTCCGGCGACCCCAAGTTCAAACCCCAATCAAGACTTGTTCTTTACCCTCACCCAAACACCCTTCTTCAAGCCGAAATCCAAAAAAGGCTCCCCCTTTAACCTAAAAGAAAAATCAGAGAAAAAAAATCGAAGAAAAGAGAGTTTTGAAAAGAATGAAAGAAAAGAAACAAGAAGAAAGCCTGAGAATCTAGGAGAGTCTGAGAGAATGAAAGGAAAAGAAAAGAGAATAGGAAGCTCGGGGGACAGGCCCCGCAAGCTAAGTCCCCGACCCTAATGTGTTTTCTCTGTGTTTTATTTACCTTCTCTGCTTCTTCATGTTTTACTCGTTTTATTTGCTTGTTTGTTCATGTATTTGATTTCTTTGCCTGTTTGTTCATGTTCTCTTGTCTTTCATCTTATGTTTCTGTATGTCTATTCTATTCTGTAGATTCTCCATATCTTATGTTTCATCTGTTAGTTTAGGTTTAACTTGCTCATCTTTCGTATCTTGTTCCAGTTTGTCTGTTCATCCGCTCTTGTTTCATATTTCTCATCCTGTGTATTCTTGCATGTTTTTCTGTTTCTTATTAGATCCTGAAATCGTATTAGGATTTCTTAACTCGCTCATTTTTATATGTTCGTTCTTCTGTTCGTTGGTTTCAAATTATGGTCTGTTCCTGATAAGTCAAAGTGTTACCTTGATTATCTTCTCTTCATCATCTTGTGAACCATATGGTATTTGGCTCTTATAGTATAGCTTTTCTTCTACTGTCATGCATGCTTAGTTTTGATATTAGCTTAACTCTTGTTTTCTTTTCATCTTTTAAGTTGATGTCCTGACTGTTCTTCCATACGTATTCTTCATTCTTGGTTTTAGCTAGAGTCCTTTTATTCATTCAACTTGCAACATTGTTTCTGTTTGCTTAAAGCATAAGTCACTTCTGACTCTTTTCTTGTCTTCACTTTTACTAAATCATATAGTTTTGAATTTGTTCTGATTGCTCTTGTGGCTTTAGCTTGAAAGATATATGATAGAACTAGGTTTCCTGTCCCTCTCATTTTTCCTCATAATGTTCTGTTGCTTTGTTTGTCTCAAGTCATGTTATGTTTCTGATTGAGTCAAAGAGTTACCTTAATTCCACTATAGTCCTTGATTTGTTTAGCTTTCATAGTCTAGTTAACTTTTCTTCTACTATCATGACTGTTCTTCTTTGTGTGCCCCTCACTTTTGGTTATAGCTAGAGTTCTTCTGTTTAGTTTGCAATATTTCATCTGTGAAATTAGATATCTCTTGTGCTCCCCTTCATGATTAGTTTATTTGTTTTACCCTAATTAGAATCTCTCCTCCTAGTTCAAATGTCCATACTGTTCTATCTTCTTTACATGAATTAGTTTGGTCCTAAGGCCAGTAGTTGGTTCTCATGAATGATATAAGTCATGCTTCATTTCTTCTGGACTGTTTTGTGAGAATTTAGTGTCCATATGCCCATGAATCTTGAGTATGTTAGAATCTTTCAGTGAGTCATTTAACATAAGTTGTTTCTAATTAGTTCTGTTCAATGATTAATTGATATCTTTGCTATATGAACCCGAGCAATGTGAGTTGATTAGTTGAGATTCAACATTATCAAATCCCTTTTCTGAATTTTAATTAGTTGATAAACACTGTTAGGTTTCATATGGTTATGGGTGCAATTAAATTTTTGAAATGGCTAAAACTGCAACAGTTCCATGTTAGTTGAACACTGTTGATGCTTTCATGCTTAGGTGAATTGGCTATAGTTGCTAGTGTTAGGTCTCATTAATTAGTTAGTTTTAAATAGGAATTAGCTGAAAATGAACAAAATAGGCTATTAGTTAAATAATTGGCCTAAGAATGGTCAACCTTGCAAAGGGTTGACCAATTCTATAAGCCCTAACACACAGTTCACTGTCAAACAGTGGCTGGTTGTGCAAAGGGGCTATGTTTGCAAATGCAAACTAGCCCAGGCTCTATATTGAGCCCTGAACAGCAAAATGGCCAAACCTATAAAGGTTTTGGGCCCAGCTGTTCAGTATATGGCTTTGATAGCCCAAGCTAAGTCTCAACTTGAGACTGGCTAACTTTTAAATAGGTTTAATAATAACAAAGCAGGCTATGCCTGCAATTAGCTTTAATTAAGAATAAATTGGTCTTAATTGACTGGAATTAGTTTAAAAGTGGCTAAAATTGAAATAGTTCTTAAAATAAATCTGGCCAGCCCTTAAATACTAATGCCAGGGCTGGCTATTAGTTAAATAGGTTCAAAACTAGCTAAAATCTGCCCTAGGCAAGTTGGTAAATCAGCAGTGCTCTTAGGGGCACAATTGGGTATTGAAAAGGTAAAATAGTAACTAGTAAGAACTTAGGAGGGTAATAGGGACATTCATGCTCCTGATTTCTGCAATTTTGCAGAGATTTAGGGGTATAATGGTCTCCTAAAATGGGAAATCTGTAAAAATCTCAAACCCCTAAGGTCATACTAGTAAAAGACCATAAAAGAGAATCTTTAGAACCTTCCAGCACATGCTGGAAGGGTTTTGGTAACTGAAAATGGGACTTAAGTGTAGATTTAATAAATTTAGGAGGGGGAGAAGTGGAAAAAAATCCCATAGCTTTCTCCCCAAGTTTCAGCCTTAGGATAACTATAAATATCTCTTAAAAGGGGCTGAAAAGGGGATTTGGGGAGGGGAGAAGAATCTGAGCTAATATTTGGGGTTGGAAATTCTGAGAGTAATCTGGAAAACACATTTAAATTGAAATTCATTGGATACAAAAAGTTTGAGAGAGAGAATTAGCAATACAATAGTAAGATTTTCTGGGTCTTGTAGCGGATTTCACTGGGTTATCTACTTAAGTCTTCTCTGTTTGCCGTGGACTTGGTTGTCGCTGTGTTGCTGTGCTTCCTTCTCTTCACTGTTGCATTCATTGTTGTTCCAATCCTTGCTGATTACTTACTTGCATCCCCTAGAACTCATTGGTTCTTTCTATTTGATCCAGGTACACTTCTCTATTTATGATGAAGATGTAGTTACTGAAATGCTGTAATGGAATGAAGTGCCTGTTTAATCCATTTGCCATTTTGTATTACTTAATCAGTAGCTTAATTGTAATAGTGTAGTAGCTGAAGAACAAGAACAGAAACAATGTAATAGTAGTAGTATAGTGGTAATGTAGTATAAATCACTTAGTTAATTAGGCAAAACCTCTAAAACAAAGTCTAATGGCTATCACATGAGTAAATGACAATCATGATCACATAGTTAATTCATTTCATTAATCAGTCAAATTAAAATTAGTTAAGAAGAAGAAACTATCGGACAAGGCAGATAATTGGAGTGCGATTGGCTTGATAGTATTAAGTGAATTCAATTAGTGTTGATATCAGTGTTTAATCATATACATGAAGTAATATATAAGAATAAGTTCAAAAGTAATATCTGGGTTAAGTCATATTAGAGTCCGTAATTGTATATACATATCCATGAGTTTAATTCATACGGTTAGTCAGTAGCAAAAATAGTATAGCTATAAGTAACCCATACCCTTTCATCTATATATGAAGCTAAATAGCTCACTGATATTAGATAGTAATTGATTCACTGGCTAGTATATTTTCTTTGTTAAAAATCAAAAAACAGAAGTAGTCTTGTAATTCCCTGTTAGTAGATAGCATTATTTCCAAATTTGTATTACGACTTTTCTCTTTAATTGATCAATAAAAATGACATCTGATTCTTTCTTTGAATTCAAATGTGTACATTCTTTTACTTTCTCTGTTATTGTTGGTTTTGGGCCTAAATTTTTATATGAAACCGACTGGGCCAGCAATCAAAGCTCTATAAATACCTGGGCCTTTAAGGCCTGGTCTGAAGTATTGTTTGTATATTTAAATAACAGAAATCACACGGGCCCGGGATCATTATAGTAATAGCATACGATTAAGGAAAAAACAAGTATAGAAAACATAGTTAAATATTAGTATCCTTTAATGAAAATTGGGACGAGCCTCGCCCGAATAACACCGGGGCCCCCCATTTAGTAATGATATAAACACAAATAGACCCGGGAAAGCTAATAGCCAATTCCATAGCTTCTCCCAAAAGATTTAAAAGCCGATAGACGTTACTTTAGGGCACGATTTTAATATACCTTCCTATGAACGAGTGTGCACTTGGTGCGACTCAAATCCAAATCTCGGCAAAGCCGAAATACTCCAAAAGTCATAGGCGTACTGGTTGCGGTATGACTCGAGGCGTGTTTCCGCGATGTCGCAAATTCCTAAAAATAATATTTAACGCAAAAGCACATTATGTTGTTAAAATCTATAACTGAGTCAAACAAAAGTCAAAAACGACAGTGGAGCGACCGTGCTAAAACCACGGAATCCGGGAGTGCCTAACACCTTCTCCCGGGTTAACAGAGTTCCTTATCCGGACCTCTGCTTCGCAGACATTTTAAAGAGTCAAAATTCCTCGGATTCGGGATCAACCGGTGACTTGGGACACCATTGTCATTCCCAAGTGGCGACTCTGATTAATCTCTAATGAAATCCCGAACCGATTGTCCTTAAATTGGAAAAACTCCTTCCCTTATGTTATTTTATCCGTCTCGGGTAATTGAGCGTCGGGGTATACCCTACAAGTGTATTTTATACATGTTGGGGTAGTAAAAAGGGAGGTGTGACAAGCACGTGATTTTTGCCCTATATGAGACTTACTCCCAAAAAAATTCAAACCAAAATAGCTTCGTGTTGTCCATGATTTTTGTGATTTCATGTTATAATTTTCTTATTATTCGTATCTGTGTGTGCATACTTATTTGATTAAATTAATAAAAAATATAAAAATATATGTAATAGCGTTTAGAACTTATCTTTAAAATTTTTGAGTTAACTAGGAATTGGAAAAATCACAAAAAAAGAAAGGTGTATTTTACTTTGTTGTCACTACATGGTTTTATTGCCTTTGTTAATTATGAGTCAATTGTTGTTAAGTATTAATATCCGTGTGGTTTTATTTTTTTACGAATTAACTAGAATTTTTGTTCTTGTTATAAAAAGGAAAAGAAGAAAGGGCTGAAAATTAAGTTTGGGCTTCTAAATCCGGAGCCCAAACGAAACACTCAACCCAAGTCATGTGTTAGCCCAGTCCACCTCACCAAAGCCATCAGAGACGCCCCAAACGACACCGTATCAGTGTCCGTATGTGGGCCGCTGATCAAATCCAACAAACGGCCCAGATCAACTGTCCCTTTAATCCAAACGACATCGCTTCATGGCGTTCAATCATGTCCGTCGAACCATCCTCGATCCAATGGTGGAGATCCATCCCCCAACCCGTTACGTAGACCGACCCAGTCTCATAATAACACTACACGACATCGTTTCATTTAAGTAAAAGATCCTGGTCGTTGATCGTAGATGATCCAACGATCAAGATTGAATTTCCTCTTTCGTATATAAGTCCAATCTCCTACCCAGCCCCCCTCCCCCTAAACCCCCCTCGTCTTCATCGTCTCTCTTATAGACACTCAGAGCTCTGCCCGTCTCCGCCTTCGACCGCCGGCCGGAAATCGTCTCCGCCGGCGGCCGGTGTCAAACCACTCCCAAATTTACACCACAAATCCCCATTCTCCCCCTCTACACGAATCCGGAAATCGCTGGTCTCGAATCCATCTGGAACTTCTCGAATCTTCGTTTGAAGGTTCGAGTCTAAGGCTCAACCTACACCAAACACCCCCAAATCCATAGCGAGCACTCCCATGACCGCCCTCGTACCATAAACACCCTTGGTTTGGTTCGAATCTAACCGGAACTGGCAAAACCCCAAATCACACTCACATGAACCCTAAAAATCTAGAAGGTCGAATTAAGCCAAATTTATTGAAATCCAGGGGTCTAATGGACCTTATTTGAGGTGTTCTCGATTGAGAACACTTCAGTTAAGGTCTATTCGACCTCAAAGTGGTCAATCCGAGTTCGAGCCTGGGTCACCTACAATTCTGAGGTATTTAGCTTCTTTTCTTTCATTCTATATGAACATTTTTGTATGTTTACATGCTATGCTTGGGTTATTTGATTGGTATTTTTCTAAGATTTTTCTGCTCTTCCCAACAGACCTTTTATTCGGTCGATTCCCATCTTTACCTGTTTTGTTTAAATTCAATGCTGTAATTGCTTTGTATGTCTAGTTTATTTAACGTCGACAAATTAATTAGCTTGTATGTTTGCTCATTCCTTGGTCTGCCCGTATGCAATTCATAAGTCTGGGGTTTGTTGTTTGTTTGATTTTAGATTAGGGGTTAATTGGATATAGTTGATAGGGTTTAATTAGTATTAGTTTTTTAATATCCTGCCCATAAGAGGGGCTAGTGGAACCTTCTGTACAGCAGGGTATCCTACTAGTTTCCTGCAATCAGTATTTTTAATATTAGAGTCCATACATGGACACTTAGTAGTGGGGGGTTCAGGGAGCCTAATGGGTTGGACAGAGATAGGGATGGGCGAGGGTTTAGTTTAGTTTTCTGGCACCATCCAGGGTTTAAGGGCCTAACTATAAGTAGAGGGATTCTGGAATAGGAGAGGGGGAGACATACAGAAAAAAGGCATACATTTTTGAAAGAAAGAAGGAAGAAAACATTCTGCGTTTCTCTTTCTCATTGTTTCAGTCCAGTTTACTGTTCTATCAGATTTGTAGAACAATCTTAGGTGTTGGTCGGATTCATTCATACCCCTTTTGATTCATTATTCAACCACTGGAATTCCAGAGGGGTGTTAAGCTGATTCCAGTCAGTCTTTGGGTCCATTTGAACTATATTTTGATACAACATTGGTCTGTTGAAGTTTTTCAAGTATCCGTTAGGTATTTTGAAGTTAAAGCTGGTCTATTTGAGCTGTTTGGTGTCATTCTTGGGTCATTTGACATTACTGGATATAGCATTAGGTTTGGTTGGATTTTGCACTGATTTTTGCACTTGTCTCTGGATTGTTTGTTCTGCTGGTCATTGGTTTTTAACTGGTTGTTGCTGAGTGTTGCTGCTGAGTGTATACTACTGCTGCTATAGCTGAACTACCTGTTGAGTCAAATCCTGTTGCTGCGCTTATTAAATCTAATGAGATCTGCTCAATTTCCAGGTACACAACTGTGTTTCTCAAGCATCGAATAAATGAAGTTCATTCGGCTGTTCAGTTAGAGACAGTCATTTAGTTTGAATTGCAATTGATTTATAGTTCATTACCATGAATCTGTATAAGAACTGTTGAATACTTTTTTCTTGTGGTCATATGAGTTCTTTATGTGTTTAGCAGTGCTGATTCGACTTAGCTTAAATAGATGAGTATGTGTTAAAAGCAGACACTTAAAAGCAGTAGTCTAGTTTGGAACCAGAAAGCACTGTGACTTCATGTATACTCAAGGATAGAGATCATTTGAGGGAAGTGGGTATGCTCAGGTTTAATTACAGGAAATCCATTCATTTAGCATCACTATCCTGAATGTATTAGCATGTTGGAATCAAATAGTCACTGTTTCGAAGTGTGTACATTATTGTTAGGTTAATTCTTCCTTAACTAATTTGTCAAGTTACATGCTACTAGATAGCCACATAGGTCTTGTATTTACAGGGACATGAAGGCATGATTAAGAAAGTGTTAGAAATTAATGCATGACAACTAACTCAACCTAAAAATGTATTTAGCAAAATCTGTTATTTTGATTAATCAGTTTAGCATATTAGTTAAGATCTGGCAATTAGTATTAACTTGATAAGAATTCATCTTCTAAAGGATTCAATTTTTTTGATAGAGAAAACCAATGAGCATTAGTAGTGCAAGTCATAGTAATTAGTCTAACCGGAATTTGGGTATATAATAGATTCATGTCCCACCGTAAGTATAATAGCTGATTCACGTGAGTTAGAAAGATTTTTCAGGGATTTCGATCCCTCTAATTAACGATTGGCATATTCTGAGTTTATGTTTAAGTTTGTCTTAGGTCCAGTCACTGAAAAGAATTAATCTAGTATATATCAATTGAGTTCCTTGGACTTAAGGTAAAAATGGCATTAGGCCTATTAATATTTAACTGATAAGCTATGGCATTCCTTAATGATAAATTAGGATTTTTCTTATATTATTAGAGACCGATTAAATAAAAATCATAGTTATGTTAGGATTAACCTTAAATAATATAATGAGACGAGCCTCGCTAGAAAATCAAATACCCGGGGCCCTCAAATAACTATTATGGGAATTTTAGATTTGGAAGAACCGTTTAGCAAATTTCACGGTTTTTTTTCCGAAGCCAACAAAAAAAACGATAGACTCTTTAGGCACGATTGGTAAATAAAATTACTTTCCTAAATACGGGTGCGCATTTATGTGACCCAAATCACTCTCGGCGAATCTGAAACGCATTAAAGTCACAGGCGCACTGGTTGTGGTATGACTCGAGATGTGTTTTTGTGACGTCACAATTCTTCTAAAATCGAAAAGCGGAACATAAAAGAACATAATTAAAATATACAAAGAAAAATCAGATAAAAACAAAAATTGCAGTTGAGCGACCGTGTTAAAACTACGGAATACGGGAATGCCTAACACCTTCTCCCGGATTAATAGAATTCCTTATCCAGGTTTCTAATTTCGCAGACTGTAATACAAAGTCATAAATTTCCTCGGTTCGGGATTAACCGGTGACTTGGGACACCATTATTTTTCCAAGTGGCGACTCTAAAGAATTAAATAAATTGATCCCGTTCCGACTGTCCTTTAAGTGGAAAAACTCCTTCACTGATTATTATACCCCTTCTCGGGGTGTAATATTAAATAGTGGTACATTACCTTATGTGTTAAAAAGGAGGTGTGACAGCTCTGGCGACTCTGCTGGGGACAATCAACCCAGAATTTCGGTTCAGGGTTTAAGAATTCGAGCTCAGTTAAAATTGTTGTTTTTGCTTATATCTGATTTCATTATATGTTTTGATTAATGTGCTACATGTTTACCGCTTTGATATTACGTGAAATGTGTATATAAACTGTGCCGAAAACCCTTCTCTTCTCACCCCCGGGGATGTGCTCACTGGTTGAGACTCCCTATTCTGTTAGTGACATACCCCGAAATAATAAAGAGGCTCGAAAAGTTTCTAAGCCGGCTGGCCTTTTGGTTCCCGGAAAGGAGCTCCTTCCTCAGCCCGAGTTGTCCACTTGGGTACACAGTCTAGATCATGTACCGAGGTTTTGAGCTTAGAATAACATAACTGCATACCGGATCCCTAGTAGGAAATGCTTATTTGCATCACGTTACATTTGACTTAGGGGACTCAACACAGGGGTTGGGTCCGTCTAGGGCAGGCAATCTGAAATGAAAAGACCATCCCGCTACACCATGTTTGTTTTAAGCATTTATTTGGACTTGCATGCTGACCGGCTTTTAAATACTGAAGAAAAACGGAAAAACAAAAGGAAATAGTATGGGGAAATAGATATTTTTGAGAAAATACAAAAATGGGTTTTACCAACAAATCAATAAATTTAGTTTGCTAATAAAAGACGACGGAAGGTTGACTTTGCCAACAAAATGGTTTTCTTAACAAAATGTGTTTTCTTTGTCGGTCAATAAAAGAAAATATAGTTCGTTTTGACGGACCGAACTACGTATATATATATATATATAGTTTGTTTTGATGGACCGAACTACGCGGGTTTGATTCTCACCGGAGGTGAGATACGTAGGCAACCCCCGTCGGGTCCAACTTGCCCTTTTTCAAAAAAATACCAAAATTTTAAATTTTGAAAAATAGTCCAATCATTGTCAGCCAGAATGATCTTCTTCTTTAAATAAATGTGCAGGATGAGCACGATTCGAAATGAACCCTCTTCACTCATGACTAAAATCCCGGTACAAATACGACTATGGTGGGATGATCTAGGCGAAGAAGGGCAGGACGAAGTTAAGAAATATTTGAAAGGTCTCACAGGTCTGCTTGAAATAAAGCCTCGAGGGGATATCATAAGAGCATTAGTCACATACTGGGACTCCGCGCACAATGTCTTTCACTTTTCGGATTTCGAGCTTACCCCAACTTTGGAGGAGATGACCGGATACATTGGAAACACTGATATACCGTTGGGGCACCAATATCTAATCGCTCCCAGGGTTGTCGCCGTACACCGGTTTTTAGACTCACTGAAGATAGCGAGAACGGTACGTAACCCATATCTAGCACAAGGGTTTTGTACTTTAAGCTTCATCTATCAAAGGTACGGTCATGTGGGAGGTTTTGACAAGCCAGAGAATAAGTTATGCAGCAAAGGTAATCGCCAGAAATGGGAGGAGCACAGACGAATTGCCTTCATGATAGCCTTCTTAGGACTTATGGTATTCCCGAGAAAAGACGGGAATATTGATATAAAGATAGCCGAAATTGTCAGTACTTTGCTTGACCAAAACGAAAGTACTCTTGCTCCCATGATACTATCAGACATATATCGAGCTCTCACAGCCTGCAAAGCCGGAGGAGATTTTTTTGAAGGCTGTAATTTATTGCTACAAATGTGGATGATCGAGCACCTGTGTCGCCGTACCCAATTCTTGAGATATGGATTGGTTGAGAAAACTTGCATAAACGAATTCTATACAAGGATTGATAGGACCATCTTACCTGAAGGAACCTTGGCATGGAGGGCGTACTTTCAAGCTCTCAGCGCAAGTCAAATACAACGGACGTTGGGTTGGTTACAGATAGACAGAATCGTGTACATGCCAGCGGCTAGGTGATAACGTCCATTTCCACCGCTAAAAAGCAATAGACACGATCGTATGCAATATATTTACCCAACTATGAGTCGGGGTCGAATCCCACAGAGAACAATATGTAGGCGATTAGGAATGCAAGAAAATTATCGCTAGTCGCGCTAAGCCAAACACTTAAGATTTTGGGTTTTGGAAAATGTTTATATCTAAATGCGGAAATGTAAACTAACCTAGAAAGCGAATAAAATGATCAATGGCTACAAGTATGAATGCATCGGGAATTACACTCAAGTAACGATCCAATGTATTTCATGATTTTACAAATATGAGTGAGTTTATGTTAATTAGCCACGGATAATAATTCTTAATTAGCTTCTTCCGAAGACTAACAAGACTTCCTAATTAAATTATCCCTAATCTCAATTAGAAGATTAAGCGCACCCGATAGGCTACAAGTAGTCAATCCTATCCCTAGGTTGAATCTATAAAGTGAAGGTTAACGCCTCAAGTTCTTGTTAATTAATCTTTCCCAACTTCGAATTATCTTTTCCAAAATTAATTCAAAGTAAATGGGCGAGTCCTAGAGTTAGCTAATCTCTTCGGAAACATTGAAGAACAAGAATAATTAAAGTAACAATAACTCAATTCATAAATATATAAAAATCATTCAATATATAAGCACAACAAGGTATTTAATCCACACTTTAAATATGAATATTCCCATAAACAAGATTCAAGTGTTGGAAATAAATACTACACACTTAGATATACAATACAAAGCAAGGAAATGAAGAAATAAATATAAATGGGTAAGAAATCCTTAGCCACAAGCTTTAATCTTCAAGACCCAAGTGTGTGTGCAAAACCCTAGCCTTCTCTCTAAGCCAAAGAGTCAAAATATGTTCAAGAGTGTAGAAATTGATTAGAGATTCCGAGATATCTTTACAATGTCTGTTTGGACGAGTATATAATTGATTTAGGGTCAAAACGTGTGAAATGCCCATTCTGCCCAGGTCTGATGCTCAACATTCGCACCTGCGGAAAATACCTCGCAGGTGCGACTCCGCTAAAGCGGAAATTTCTCGCAGAAGCGACAATTGGGCCTCCTGTCAAGCCATCGCAGAAGCGTACATATGGTCGCTGAAGCGACATCGCTGAAACGCATGAGATTCCGCAAAAGCGGAATTGTCCGTAGGTGCGATCTTCCATTCGCAGAAGCGTGACCGCTTCTGCGTCTTCATCTCCGCAGGAGCGTAACTGGCTGGCTCTTCGACTATTCACAAAGGCGATCAAAATCTCGCAGAGGCGAGATCGCTTCTGCGATCAAACTCCGCAGAAGCGAAATGCCTGACAGTTTTGAAATCTTTCTTCTCTTCTTAGCTCAATTCCTTGTCACTTCAGCCCAAATCACCTACTAGCATCATTTACCTGAAAATCTAGCAATAACCACCAAAAGCAACCTCATTTCATATTAAAAGGGCATAAAAAGCTAAGCAAAAGAGGCTACAATGAGTGGTAAAATTGCCACTCATCACTAGGCCCCACTTTCTCTTAATGGGACTTAATAGCATTCAACCTTATGTGCCCCATCGGGTTTTAAGACAGCTTGGGAGGTGCCAGATAGTACCCAAAGACGAAGACCTGAGTACCCAGGTTATTGAAATTGGCCCCAACGGTCAATTCCCAAAAGCAAGGGTCCGCCAGATCTGGAGCAAATGCCAATATCTTGAGGCAAACACTTGTGTGCAGGATCGAGCTAGAGGAGAGGTTGAACCCAGATATCTTACTTGGTACAAAGGAGAAACATCGGGTGAAAGGCCAGCCAAAAGACCTCACCTCAGGGAATTTGCTGAAGCGTCACAAGAACAATGGGACTGGTTAGCTAAGGAAGAGGTTTACAGAACAAGGATTGGCAAGATAGAGCAACGAGTCCAAGATCTCCAATTTGAAAAGGATATGCAAGTTGCCGCCGACGAAGGAGATAAAAAGAAGTTGGCACAAGAAAATGACTTTTTGAGAGCTCAAATCCAGCAAATGAAAAGGGATGCTGACAGACAGTTGAGGAGTCGATCAGACGAAAAATTGATAAAAGGTTTAAAAAGTCAAGTCGTTGATGCCCAAAGAGAATTGGAAGAGTCAAAGACCCAAACAATGAAGATACGTGCTAGCTGGAGAAAGGAGGCGCATCAACAGGCACTTCATCTACAACGGGTGGAAGAAGATTACACTGAAATCATCACTAATCTAAGGGAAGCAAACGTTATCCTCAGGGAGCGGGTGTTCAAGCAAGCTCGGGATGCCAGAGCAGACCTCGACCGTTGCCACAATTTGATGGCCCGACTGCAGGAACAAGTGGATAGGCTTTTAGACCAGGTCACCAACAATGCTCGAAGATTGGGGGCGAAGAACCAGCGGATAGAACAGCTACTCAGAGAAAGGGACGGGATCAAGGATAGAATTGAAGAAATCGGGCATAACGTCACCATGAAGTGCTTAGCTTGTGAACAGATGCCCCGCACCACCCTTTTTGCTTCGGTTATGGACTATGTTCATCAGATCATGAGAGAGTTAAGGGGACTACACAAGGACCTCACCCCAAGGCCCGCAGCAAGGCCGAATGATGCCTCGCGGGCCCCAGGAGTTTAAGAACATTAGGCTATTGATTAAAAGATGTATTTTTGAAATTTTGAAAAAAAATTTTGGTTGCCATTCTTTTTCCTTTTATTATTTTTATGTCTTCTTGAGTCAAGCATTTCTCTCATTTTGTTGTAAGACATGTTTTGCAACCGTAAAGGTCTTCAATAACAGGCGAGGGTTTCAAAGCTCGGTCTGATTCACGCGGGGACGTGATACGTAGGCAATCCACATAAGGTTCGACCATCACTTAAAAGGAGCTGAAATAAAAAGAATGTTAATCGATAAAAATGCTAATAACAGGCGAGGGTTTCAAAGCTAATTAGAAAAGCTAGAATGACGCACGCGGCAAATACATATAGAAATGGTTAACTGATTAGGTGCATTGCATTCAACGTGCGATGACGTATCTGTTAAACTCAGTAAGCTAACGAGTTTGTTGATTTCCAGAAAAGTTTAGCAGTTGATTTGACAAAATATACTGGCCAGCCACCATTACCGTACTAGATCTAAAGGGCTGATTCCAGCAAGCATGTCTAGTTCCGATAAAAGTCTCGAGAAAGAGAAATCAGAGATATAGATCATGAAAGAAGAGGTAGATCGGTTGAGATAGCAGATAACAGAGATGCACCTAGCCTGGGCTAGGGGACAGTCTTCACCAAACCTCCCTACTCTCGCATCAGCTCTAGAACACCCACCCCTTGATCCTTCGACAAGCGCCCCGATCTATCCATACTATCAAGGGGAAAACCCTTATACCACCCAAATTCCACCAGCCAAACAAAATCCTCCTCCCGCGGTCACCCCTGTTTTTGTGGCACCTCCACCTGCTAATCTACAAAAGTCATTCGGTGAGCCGCATGTTCAAATCCATGACAATTCTTACTATCCTCTCGAGCCTACCTTTAGGGCTCCTGAACCACATCCACACACCCCTCACTGGGATAACCCGACAGAACCGGAAAAGCACTTCCAAAGTTTGGAGCATGAGGAAGTTATTCGAAAAGTTAAAAGCCTGGAGCAATCCTTCAGGAATATGCATGGTTTAGGCAACCAGGTCAGTGTCGCTTACAAAGATCTGTGTCCATTCCCAGATGTCCAGTTGCCAGCCGGGTTCAAAATGCCCAAGTTTGACTTATACGAGGGGCATGGTGACCCAGTAGCCCATCTTCGAGGTTTTTGTAGTAAAATGCGAGGAGCCGGAGGGCGAGATGAGATTCCGATAGCTTACTTCGGTCAGAGCTTGGGGGGGTCTGCACTAGAGTGGTACACTACGCAGGATCCCAGCAGATGGTTTACATGGGACGACTTGGCTCAAGCATTTATCGGCCAGTTCCAGTATAATCTTGAAATAGTCCCCGATCGCTTATCATTGCTAAAATTAGAGAAGAAACCCGCCGAAAGTTTCAGAGAATTTGGTTTCCGCTGGAGGAAACAGGCAGCAAGGGTAGATCCGCCTATGAGAGAGAACGAGATGGTGGATTACTTCCTGCAGACACTGGAGCCAACCTATTTCGGACATCTGGTGACGTCCGTGGGTAAGTCATTCACCGAGGTGATAAAGATGGGGGCTATGATCGAGGAAGGCTTGAAAGCTAACAAGATCATGAGTTATGCAGCGTTGAAAGCCACCACTCAAGCTATTCAAAGTGGTACCGGAGGAGTGCTTGGGAAAAAAAGGAAAGAAGAAGTCACGACAGTTGATTCCGGAACATGGTTCAGAAACAGAGGCCCCGCGCCCCAGTATAACCCGCCCCAGCCTCACCACCAAAATTACTTCCACAATCCATATAACCACCCACAACACTACTATCCAGCACCTGATCCCCATTTTACTGTCCATCACGCCCAGTCATATGCCACACCTCCCGTCCATGCACCATGGCGTGCACTAAACCCGCAAAATAATTATCCACCTCCAAGAACATACAGAAACCCTACGGGCGCGGGTTTTCGTCCGAACCAAGCATTCAAGAGCGACAGGGCGCCAACGCCAAAGACTTTCACTCCCTTGGGAGAGTCTTACACCAGTTTGTTCCACCGATTGAAGGAAGTAGGGTTGTTGAATTCGGTCGAGGCTAAGCTACCAAACCCTCTGCCAAAGAACCTGGATCATTCAATAAATTGTGCATATTGCTCAGGATGTCCGGGGCACGACACAGAAAAGTGTTGGAGGTTGAAAACAGCTATCCAGGAACTCATCGACACTCGTAGAATTGAGGTCCAGACTCCAGCGGAACCCAACATCAACCAAAATCCACTTCCAACTCATCATGAGACCAACATGATCGAGTTGGTACGGGTAAAAGAGGGAAAGGAGAAAACCTCTCAGACTGTAATGATGATCAAGTCTAGTGGGGTAGGAATGAAAAAGGGGCCAAGCCTTGATGAGTCACTCATTTGCAAGAAGGACGTACAAGAGGGGTTGGAAGCAGAAAGGGGAAATGCAAGCGAAGTACCGGTGAGGCCAGGGGGAGTAAAAATAGTTGTACCAGGGGCGGCAACCAAACCCGTCTTGACTGTAGCAGGTGTTCGAGTGGATCCTTTCATCATCAAGCCTGCAATACAGTTGCCAATAGCTGATAGCAAAGCTATTCCGTGGAATTATGATCGGGTCACGACAACCTACAAAGGAAAAGAAGTTAAAGAGGAAGTCCACGAAGCGCAAGGTTTGACCCGTTCAGGGAGATGTTTTGCCCCTGCAGAATTGAGGAAGACTACTCCGGCAACACTAAAAAAGCCGGTAACTGACGAAGAGGCGGAAGAATTCCTGAAAAAGATGAAGCTGCATGATTATTCTGTCTTAGAACAGCTGAAGAAAACCCCTGCACAAATCTCATTGCTGTCCTTGCTGATACATTCTGAAGAACATCGGCAAGCTTTGATGAAAGTTTTGATTGAGGCCCATGTACCTGATAAGATCTCTGTGAGTCATTTGGAAAAAATCACCGATAGGATCTTCGAAGCAAACCGGATCACTTTCACCGATGATGAGTTGCCTGAGGAAGGCACCGAGCACAACAGGGCTTTATATCTTACGGTGAAGTGTGAGGAGTCGGTGGTCAGCAAAGTCCTGGTCGACAATGGGTCCAGTGCGAACATTTGTCCTCTCTCTACACTAAACAAGTTGAAAGTGGATATCGGCAGGATACGCAAGAACAGCATATGTGTCTGAGGGTTTGATGGAGGAGGCAAGGCACCGGTCGGGGACATAGTGTTAATCTTGGCAATCGGACCAGTGGAGTTCACCATGGAATTCCAGGTGCTGGACATGGTAGTTTCATATAACCTTCTGATAGGACGACCGTGGATCCATGCTGCAAAAGCAGTTCCATCCAGCCTACACCAACTAGTCAAGTTTGAGTAGGACCAACAAGAGATCGTAGTCCATGGAGAGAATGATCAACAACCAGGCACCATCGTCCCCTTCGTTGAGACAGAAGAAGATGTTGGGCCATGGGTATACCAGATCTGCAATGCGGTATCCGTCAACCGAGTTCCGGAAGGGGAATGCATTCTCAATGACAAAATAATTACTGCAGATGTCATGGTGGCTCATGAAATGCTGAGAAACGGTTTCGTACCCGGAAAAGATTTAGGTGCATCTCTGCAAGGAATCATACAACAGGTATCTGTGGTCGAAAATGTGGGAACCTTCGGCTTGGGATTCAAGCCAACACCAGAGGACATTCAACGAGCCAAGAAGAATAAGCAGAAGACATGGGTGCTCCCGAAGCCTGTTCCGCGCCTTGCCCGATCTTTTGTCAGGTCCGGGATAAGAGGACATCCGACGATAAAGATTTCCAATCCTATGGTTAGGCCAGACGAAGAGTTCTTGAGAAAGTTCGAGGACTTATTCTCGGATGTATGCATGCTAGAGGATGGCGAAGGACCCAGCCATGCCGAGATACAGTTTGTGGGATCAAAAGCAAAGTTGAATAATTGGAAGGCTACTCCTCTCCCTATCCGGAAGGAGTCTTGGTAGTTTGTTTTGGATTGTTTCTTTCAAAATTTTGTGTTGGGGCTGTCCCCGAAGTAAAATCCGTTTGTTTTAGTTTTGTTTGAGTATGCAAGTTTGTTTTTCCTTGTACTGTTCCCATTAATGAAATTTTGTTCCCTTTGTTTCTAATTTTTTTTATTTTTCTCCTTTTTACTTTTCTGAGCAGCTTTCTTTCAACTGATCTTAATGATATGGCGTGCTTAAAGATTAATCAACCCATTCTAGAAAGTCAATCTGGTTTGGAAATAATAACGCATGAAATAAGAGGTGACGAGAGTGAATCGGAATACGGCGATGATGAAGCCGTAGAAGAAATTGGTGAAGAATTAAGTCACTTCGAGGAAAAACCCAAACCAAATTTAAATGATACTCTGAGGCTGTTAATCTGGGGGACACAGATGACGTCAAAGAAACCAGAATAAGTGTCCATATTGAACCCAACCTGAGAGAAGAATTGATCAAAACACTCATGGAGTTTAAAGACATTTTCGCATGGTCGTACGACGACATGCCAGGACTCAGCACTGACCTAGTGGTCCATAAATTACCTACTGACCCGGCATGCCCGCCCGTCAAACAAAAACTGCGGAAATTTAAGAAGGAGATGAGTGTAAAGATCAAGGAGGAAGTGACCAAGCAGTTGCAGGCGAAAGTCATTCGTGTCACTCGATACCCTGAATGGTTGGCTAACGTAGTACCGGTGCCAAAGAAAGACGGGAAGATCAGAGTATGCGTGGACTACCGCAATCTCAACAAGGCGAGCCCTAAGGATAATTTCCCACTTCCCAATATCCATATCCTGATTGATAATTGCGCCGGACGTGAAATCGGATCCTTTGTGGACTGCTACGCGGGATATCATCAGATCTTGATGGATGAAGAGGACGCAAAAAAGACGGCTTTTATCACACCGTGGGGGACTTATTTCTACCGGGTGATGCCGTTCGGTTTGAAGAACGCAGGGGCAACATACATGAGGGCGATGACTACGGTATTCCATGACATGATACACAAGGAAATTGAAGTGTATGTGGATGATGTGATCATAAAATCTAGACGTCAAGAAGACCACGTTGCCGACCTCGGGAAGTTTTTTCAAAGACTTCGAAGATATGATATCAAGCTCAATCCGGCCAAATGTGCATTCGGAGTTCCGTCATGAAAGTTGCTAGGATTCATCGTCAGCCGACGGGGCATTGAGTTGGACCCATCGAAAATCAAGTCCATTCAGGAGCTACCCCCGCCAAAGAATAAAACAGAGGTAATGAGTTTGTTGGGAAGGTTAAATTACATCAGTAGGTTTATTGCTCAGCTTACAGCAACCTGTGAACCCATATTCCGTCTGTTGAAGAAAGACGCTGCGATAGAATGGACGACAGAATGTCAGGAAGCGTTTGACCAAATCAAAGGGTATCTGTCAAACCCACCCGTACTAGTTCCGCCCGAACCGGGTAGACCCCTGATTCTTTATCTAACGGTCTTGGAGAATTTGTTCGGCTGCGTGCTGGGGCAGCACGATCTTACTGGCAGAAAGGAACGGGCCATTTACTACCTCAGTAAGAAATTCACGGTTCACGAGGTTAAGTATACTCATTTGGAAAAGACATGTTGTGCCTTGACTTGGGTAGCCCAAATGCTGAAACATTATTTGTCTTCTTACGCCACTTACCTCATTTCGCGTTTGGATCCGTTGAAGTATATTTTTCAGAAGCCTATGCCTACAGGGAGGTTAGCAAAATGGCAAATATTACTTACAGAATTCGACATCATATATGTAACAAGGACGGCTATGAAAGCTCAAGCCCTAGCCGATCACTTAGCTGAGAATCCTGTCGATGACGGATACGAACCTTTGAGGACGTATTTTCCAAACGAAGAAGTATTGCAAATTGATGGGTTGGAATTAACCGAGGATCCAGGGTGGAAGCTTTTCTTCGACGGAGCGGCAAACACAAAAGGAGTCGGAGTAGGGGCTGTGCTCATCTCTGAAGCAGGACATCATTATCCTGTTACTGCTCAACTGCGTTTTCATTGTACCAACAATATGGCGGAATACGAGGCATGCATCTTAGGGTTGCGATTAGTGGTGGACATGGATGTACAGGACGTCTTGGTCTTGGGGGACTCGGACCTTCTGGTACATCAGATTCAGGGAGAATGGGAAACCGGAGATTTAAAGCTTATCCCGTATCGTCAGTGTTTGCATGATCTGACTAAGCGTTTCCGGTCGGTAGAATTCAGACATATCCCAAGGATGCATAATGAGGTTGCCGATGCTTTGGCTACTTTGGCGTCAATGCTACATCACCCGGACAAGGTTCGTGTCGATCCGTTACATATTCAGGTTCGGAATCAACATGCTTATTGTAATATGATAGAAGAAGAGATGGATGGTGAGCCATGGTTTCATGATGTCAAAGAGTACCTCACGTTAGGAGTATACCCAGAGCAGGCAACTGGAGATCAAAAAAGAGTTATTCGGCGATTGGCGAACGGATGTTTCCTTAGTGGAGGGGTGCTGTACAAAAGAACCCCAGATTTGGGATTGTTAAGATGTATAGATGTGAGTCAAGCCACAACAGTGATGACAGATATACATTCGGGAGTTTTTGGGCCACACATGAGCGGATATGTATTGGCAAAGAATATTCTTTGAGCAGGATATTACTGGCTCACTATGGAGCATGATTGTATAAGTTTCGTGCGAAGATGCCATCAGTGTCAGATACACGGAGATTTGATTCATTCCCCACCGACCGAGTTGCATACAATGTCGGCGCCATGGCCATTTGTTGCATGGGGTATGGATGTTATCGGACCTATAGAACCTACGGCTTCCAATGGGCACAGGTTCATTCTGGTAACGATCGATTATTTTACCAAGTGGGTGGACGCCAAAACCTTCAAATCAATGACCAAGAAGGCGGTGGTGGACTTCGTGCATTCCCACATCATCTGTAGGTTTGGAATTCCAAAGATAATCATCACAGATAACGGTGCCAATCTTAACAGCGGATTGATGAAAGAGGTATGTCAACAGTTCAAGATTACACACCGAAATTCCACACCATATCGTCCCAAAGCAAATGGTGCGGTTGAGGCAGCAAACAAGAATATAAAGAAGATATTGAGGAAGATGGTAGAAGGGTCTAGGCAATGGCATGAAAAGTTACCATTCACACTGTTGGGTTATCGCACTACCGTCCGGACTTCGGTAGGTGCAACTCCTTACTTGTTGGTGTACGGGACTGAAGCAGTAATACCAGCAGAAGTTGAAATCCCATCCCTCCGAATTGTCGCTGAAGCCGAGATTGATGACGACGAGTGGGTCAAAACCCGATTAGAGCAATTGAGCTTGATCGATGAAAAGAGATTGATAGCAGTATGTCACGGCCAATTATATCAAAAGAGAATGGCGAGAGCATATAACAAGAAGGTACGTCCCAGGAAATTTGAAGTGGGACAGCATGTGCTGAAGAGAGTTCTACCACATCAGGTCGAAGCAAAAGGCAAGTTCGCTCCAAATTGGCAGGGACCATTTGTTGTGACTAGGGTATTATCCAACGGCGCGCTATGTCTAACTGATATTGAGGGAAGATGCACTGATATGGCTATCAATTCTGATGCAGTCAAGAGATATTATGTGTAATTCTTTAATGCATTTGTCAACGTTTGGTTTCGTTTGTTTGTAGTTGGCATTTTTCGGAGAATGAAATGACAGAGGCAATTTTTCTACTACCCAAACACTTTAACCCTTGTTTTCCCCTTTGAGCCTCAATTATTCTTTCATATACCCTCTTTCGGAATCATCAAGGAAGACGTGTAACAAAATAGAAAAAGAAACAAAGAAAAGACACCAGAAAAAGTGAACTACGTTTGACCTGATTCCTCAAGAAAGATACGTAGGCGCCACACGGCTCGGTCATAATAAAATAAAAATCAAAGATTCCCCCAAGCAACAAAACTGGGGCAGAAGTCGTTGTTTCGTTTGAAAAGATAGTGTGGATTCCGAAAGTTGTAATGAGCTAACCGTTGAGGTTAAACCCTTTTTCTTTAGCCTCACGCACAAAAACCACATTAATGACCAAAAAAGACCTCTCGATCAGTATTTGAGAAATGCCAAGTCATGCAAATGAAAGCCAAGAATGACACTCCGATCCTCGATTGAATCCAGGATGCACAAGGCGAAAAGGGATAATGCTTTAGAGGGAATCTCGTGGGTAATACCCCAGCCCACCGCATGGAAGAAAGCAAAATAAGAGAGTCTTAACGGTGAAAACCCTCACGGGCACCTTAAGGCGAAGAGAGCTAAGAGAAATAAAATGAGAGAGTCTTACGGTGAAAACCTTTACAGGCACCCTAAGGCGACGGGAGGTCGAGAGAAATGAGAGAATCTCATTAGTGAAAACCCGTCGAAGGGCACTATGAGGTGACAAGGCGAGATGGTTACAAGGTGTCTGCATAAGACAAGGTTGGGACATTCGTGTGCTTCTAGCAAAACGCAGCCGTCAGAAAGTGATTGACATAAATAGACTGGGTAGATTAATCTCAAAGGCGCGGCATAACCATTGGATCAGTTATACATTCAGATAAGTTTTTCCCAGTTTTGAGTTCAGAAAAGTTTTCCCTTTCCTTTTGTCATTTGCGGTCAGCATTCTTTATTTCATTTTTTATCTATCATTTTTCTCTCTTTTTAAAGATTTTTATGTTTATGTCGAAAATTGACTTTTCAAAGCTTACTACCAAGTCTCTCAAAGCGGTACAATGAAGATGAATAGGCGTGGAACAAGACAATAAGGCAAAAGTCGTTCCGATATTAAGATTGGAACGACAAGTTGATTGGAAGGTTCACAGGAATTATGGAGTATGATGGACACATATTACACACCCGAAAGATAATCTCTCACAACAGATCATCGACTAAAAGGGTCGGACCACACTGAAGTTTGGAATAAAAAGGAGAGATGAGAGATCATCTGTGGAAAGAGCACCATCCCTACCAAGTATCAACGTCATCCCTAAAAGTTCGAGGAAGGCAAAGCAGCTAAAAGAGAAAAAGAAAATTGCCCCAGCAAGAGTGGCACGACCGCTCACTGCGTTTTGAAACTAACAATTTTTCTTTGATTTAAAGCAGGAAAAGAGGGTTCGTCGGCGGAAAAGCATGCCACCTAGAAGTTTATCAAACTGGGGCAGAAAATTTTCTCCCATTGTGAAAATTTTCTTGAAAGCAAATACCCGGTGGATAAGGATAGAAAGCAACACAAGATTTTGGGAAGAAGGAAAATACCAGCTTCGAGCGGAGTAGTTTTGAAAGATGCCAGACAACACGAGGAAGTGATCTTTGAGACTAGTATCATTCCCAGCAGTTCTTGGAGAAATGAAACACTAATTTCGAGATTTTCTCAGCAGCATTATATCCCATAAGTTTTTCAAGGTAGCAAAGCGCGAGTCCCTCAGGAGGTTTGGAAAGAGGAAAAAGGAAAGGGGACTCCCCGCCAGGGTGATCCTCAGTCAATGAAATTTCAATCCCCAGCGAGCCCGGGAGAGAATAAAGGAAATAAAGAAGATTTTCCCGAGCAGCATTATCCCCAGCAGATAAGTAAACAATTCTAAAGATATCCCCAGCAGTCAGGAGGGAAAGCAACACGACCTAGGAGGAAAGCAGTTCCGAAACAAGGTAATTTAGGAGAAATGATAGTTCAAGAGTCGATGCAGCAAGAATAAAATGGTACAAGAAGCAAAGGAACGCGATTTAGTTTTGAAGTTGTAATTGAAGTCAGGGAGCCCGCCTGAAGAATGGAGTGGCGATTTATTTTTGAAGTTTATGAGTTGAAGTCAGGGAGTCCGCCTGAAGAATGGAGTGGCGATTTAGTTTTGAAGTTATAGTTAAAGTCAGGGAGCCCGCCTGAAGAATGGAGTGGTGATCTAGTTTTGAAGTTAGTTGAAGTTAGGGAGCCCGCCTGAAGAATGGAGTGGCGATTTAGTTTCGAAGTTTATGAGTTGAAGTCGGGAAGCCCGCCTGAAGAATGGAGTGGCGATTTAGTTTTGAAGTTGTAATTGAAGTCGGGGAGCCCGCTTGAAGAATGGAGTGGCGATTTAGTTTTGAAGTAGTAGTTGAAGTCAGGGAGCCCGCCTGAAGAATGGAGTGGCAATTTAGTTTTGAGTTGTAATTGAAGTCAGAGAGCCCGCCTGAAGAATGGGGTGGCAATTTAGTTTTGAAGTTATAGTTAAAGTCAGGGAGCCCGCCTGAAGAATGGAGTGGCGATTTATTTTTGAAGTTGGTTGAGGAAAGCGGTAGAGTATAACGGAAATCCCCAGCATGAATCCAAGTTCATAATCAAAAGGAAGGCAACAAGGATCAGAAAGATAGCTTCAGACTTCGAAGGAGAATAGTTCGAAGATCACGAAGAAGGGACCAATGGTCGGAGTTCGGCAATCAAGATAGGCCGAAATAACAATTGTCAGAAGAGAAGAAGCACGTGAAGAAACATCAAATTCAGCAGGATGGCAAGGAACATGACGAGATCAAGTTGAAAAGATAGATAAGAATTTGCAATGCTGTAACTTAGTCTAGCTTCTTATTTTTCTTTTAGCACGGTGTAATAAGGAGGTCAGTTAAGCAGTAGCATCAGCAGCAACAGCAATCAACAGCAGGGTCACAACATCATGGTAGTCCCAGCTACCAAAGCTTCCCGAACTACATTGACCTGATTCCCTTTTAGCCAGGGATATGTAGGAGACCTTCTGAAGCGAAGGTTTGGTCAAACTATTCCAAACAATGCTTCATACAGAGTGCTCAAACGGGCAAAAATCGCTCATATTTGCTCAATATCTTTGCACAAAAACTCTTCGTGTTTACGCGCAAAGAGGGGCAGCTGTGAGCACGTAATTTTTGCCCTATATGAGACTTACTCCCAAAAAAATTCAAACCAAAATAGCTTCGTGTTGTCCATGATTTTTGTGATTTCATGTTATAATTTTCTTATTATTCGTATCTGTGTGTGCATACTTATTTGATTAAATTAATAAAAATATAAAAATATATGTAATAGCGTTTAGAACTTATCTTTAAAATTTTTGAGTTAACTAGTAATTGGAAAAATTACAAAAAAAAGAAAGGTGTATTTTACTTTGTTGTCACTACATGGTTTTATTGCCTTTGTTAATTATGAGTCAATTGTTGTTAAGTATTAATATCCGTGTGGTTTTATTTTTTACGAATTAACTAGAATTTTTGTTCTTGTTATAAAAAGGAAAAGAAGAAAGGGCTGAAAATTAAGTTTGGGCTTCTAAATCCGGAGCCCAAACGAAACACTTAACCCAAGTCATGTGTTAGCCCAGTCCACCTCACCAAAGCCATCAGAGACGCCCTAAACGACACCGTATTAGTGTCCGTATGTGGGCCGCTGATCAAATCCAACAAACGGCCCAGATCAATTGTCCCTTTAATCCAAACGACATCGTTTCATGGCGTTCAATCATGTCCGTCGAACCATCCTCGATCCAACGGTGGAGATCCATCCCCCAACCTATTACGTAGACCGACCCAGTCTCATAATAACACTACACGACATCGTTTCATTTAAGTAAAAGATCCTGGTCGTTGATCGTAGATGATCCAACGATCAAGATTGAATTTCCTCTTTCGTATATAAGTCCAATCTCCTACCCAGCCCCCCCTAAACCCCCCTCGTCTTCATCGTCTCTCTTAGAGACACTCAGAGCTCTGCCCGTCTGCGCCTTCGACCGCCGGCCGGAAATCGTCTCCGCCGGCGGCCGGTGTCAAACCACTCCCAAATTTACACCACAAATCCCCCTTCTCCCCCTCTACACGAATCCAGCAATCGCTGGTCTCGAATCCATCTGGAGCTGCTCGAATCTTCGTTTGAAGGTTCGAGTCTAAGGCTCAACCTACACCAAACACCTCCAAATCCATAGCGAGCACTCCCATGACCGCCCTCGTACCATAAACACCCTTGGTTTGGTTCGAATCTAACCGGAACTGGCAAAACCCCAAATCCCACTCACATGAACCCTAAAAATCTAGAAGGTCGAATTAAGCCTAATTGATCGAAATCCAGGGGTCTAATGGACCTTATTTGAGGTGTTCTCGATTGAGAACACTTCAATTAAGGTCTACTCGACCTCAAAGTGGTCAATCCGAGTTCGAGCCTGGGTCACCTACAATTCTGAGGTATTTAGCTTCTTTTCTTTCATTCTATATGAACATTTTTTTATGTTTACATGTTATGCTTGGGTTATTTGATTGGTATTTTTCTAGCATTTTTCTGCTCTTCCCAACAGACCTTTTATTCGGTCAATTCCCATCTTTACCTGTTTTGTTTAAATTCAATACTGTAATTGCTTTGTATGTCTAGTTTATTTAACGTCGACAAATTAATTAGCTTGTATATTTGCCCATTCCTTGGTCTGCCCGTATGCAATTCATAAGTCTGGGATTTGTTGTTTGTTTGATTTTAGATTAGGGGTTAATTGAATATAGTTGATAGGGTTTAATTATTATTAGTTTTTTAATATCCTGCCCATAAGAGGGGCTAGTGGAACCTGCTGTACAGCAGGGTATCCCACTAGTTTCCTGCAATCAGTATTTTTAATATTAGGGTCCATACATGGACACTTAGTAGTGGGGGGTTCAGGGAGCCTAATGGGTTGGACAGAGATAGGGATGGGCGGGGGTTTAGTTTAGTTTTCTGGCACCATCCAGGGTTTAAGGGCCTAACTATAAGTAGAGGGATTCTGGAATAGGAGAGGGGGAGACATACAGAAAAAAGGCATACATTTTTGAAAGAAAGAAGGAAGAAAACATTCTGCGTTTCTCTTTCTCATTGTTTCAGTCCAGTTTACTGTTATATCGGATCTGTAGAACAATCTTGGGTGTTGGTCGGATTCATTCATACCCCTTTTGATTCATTATTCAACCACTGGAATTCCAGAGGGGTGTTAAGCTGATTCCAGTCAGTCTTTGGGTCCATTTGAACTATATTTTGATGCAACATTAGTCTGTTGAAGTTTTTCAAGTATCCGTTAGGTATTTTGAAGTTAAAGCTGGTCTATTTGAGCTGTTTGGTGTCATTCTTGGGTCATTTAACATTACTGGATATAGCATTATGTTTGGTTGGATTTTGCACTGATTTTTGCACTTGTCTCTGGATTGTTTGTTCTGCTGGTCATTGGTTTTTAACTGGTTGTTGCTGAGTGTTGCTGCTGAGTGTATACTACTGCTGCTATAGCTGAACTACCTGTTGAGTCAAATCCTGTTGCTGTGCTTATTAAATCTAATAAGATCTGCTCAATTTCCAGGTACACAACTGTGTTTCTCAAGCATCGAATAAATGAAGTTCATTCGGCTGTTCAATTAGAGACAGTCATTTAGTTTGAATTGCAATTGATTTATAGTTCATTACCATGAATCTGTATAAGAACTGTTGAATACTTTTTCTTGTGGTCATATGAGTTCTTTATGTGTTTAGCAGTGCTGATTCGACTTAGCTTAAATAGATGAGTATGTGTTAAAAGCAGACACTTAAAAGCAGTAGTCTAGTTTGGAACCAGAAAGCACTGTGACTTCATGTATACTCAAGGATAGAGATCATTTGAAGGAAGTGGGTATGCTCAGGTTTAATTACAGGAAATCCATTCATTTAGCATCACTATCCTGAATGTATTAGCATGTTGGAATCAAATAGTCACTGTTTCGAAGTGTGTACATTATTGTTAGGTTAATTCTTCCTCAACTAATTTGTCATGTTACATGCTACTAGATAGCCGCATAGGTCTTGTATTTACAGGGACATGAAGGCATGATTAAGAAAGTGTTAGAAATTAATGCATGACAACTAATTCAACCTAAAAATGTATTTAGCAAAATCTGTTATTTTGATTAATCAGTTTAGCATATTAGTTAAGATCTGGAAATTAGTATTAACTTGATAAGAATTCATCTTCTAAAGGATTCAATTTTTGTGATAGAGAAAACCAATGAACATTAGTAGTGCAAGTCATAGTAATTAGTCTAACAGGAATTTGGGTATATAATAGATTCATGTCCCACCGTAAGTATAATAGCTGATTCACGTGAGTTCGAAAGATTTTTCAGGGATTTCGATCCCTCTAATTAACGATTGGCATATTCTGAGTTTATGTTTAAGTTTGTCTTAGGTCCAGTCACTGAAAAGAATTAATCTAGTATATATCAATTGAGTTCCTTGGACTTAAGGTAAAAATGGCATTAGGCCTATTAATATTTAACTGATAAGTTATGGCATTCCTTAATGATAAATTAGGATTTTTCTTATATTATTAGAGACCGATTAAATAAAAATCATAGTTATGTTAGGATTAACCTTAAATAATATAATGAGATGAGCCTCGCTAGAAAATCAAATACACGGGGCCCTCAAATAACTGTTATGGGAATTTTAGATTTGGAAGAACCGTTTAGCAAATTTCACGATTTTTTTTCCGAAGCCAACAAAAAAAACGATAGACTCTTTAGGCACGATTGGTAAATAAAATTACTTTCCTAAATACGGGTGCGCATTTATGTGACCCAAATCACTCTCGGCGAATGTGAAACGCATTAAAGTCACAGGCGCACTGGTTGCGGTGTGACTCGAGATGTGTTTTCGTGACGTCGCAATTATTCTAAAATCGAAAAGAGGAACATAAAAGAACATAATTAAAATATACAAAGAAAAATCAGATAAAAACAAAAATTGCAGTTGAGCGACCGTGCTAAAACCACGGAATACGGGAATGCCTAACACCTTCTCCCGGATTAATAGAATTCCTTATCCAGGTTTCTAATTTCGCAGACTGTAATACAGAGTCATAAATTTCCTCGGTTCGGGATTAACCGGTGACTTGGGACACCATTATTTTTCCAAGTGGCGACTCTGAAGAATTAAATAAATTGATCTCGTTCCGACCGTCCTTTAAGTGGAAAAACTCCTTCCCTGATTATTATTATACCCCTTCTCGGGGTGTAATATTAAACAGTGGTACATTACCTTATGTGATAAAAAGGAGGTGTGACACCGTCCACAAACCCTAGCTTGCTTTTTCCCCGGACTGCCAATTTCATTGCTTTACTACACATGCCATAGTTATCTGGTCCTGTGAGTTTTAGTGGTATTAGGACAAGTCCTGGAGCATTTGAGGGTTGTAGAAACAATGGATGATTGTGATCCAAAGATGTAATTTCATTTTCCGCGATTGCTGTCTAAAAATTAGCTTCGTCAGAGCTACGATCTATTGTATGTTGCTTGAATCTCGTCGCAATTACGATCGCCGCTCTGATATCGTGATAAAACTAATTGAATCTACACAGTAATGCAACATGCAAGTGAAATGTGATGAACATGGAGAGGGAATGAGATGAAGAAGAAAAACAATATTATATTGATATGAGAAGAAGGAGAAGAAATACACGTGTGTACTTTTATATGAACACCTACTTTAACTACCTATAATAGCCTTTCCACATTAGGACAAAGCTTTCTAAAGATGTCCTATTTACAATTGATATGTATCTCAATAATATGAATGGAAAAAATGGAAAGAAATAAAAACACGATTTGTATTGTTTTAGCTTTGTTACTTGAATTCGTCCTAGTCTCCTAGAAAGTACTAATTTCTGGGAAAGGAAATGATTGATAATTAGTCTAATATCAGTGTTCAAATGGGAACACAGATTTGAAAATTTTACACAAAAATCTCTATATTGCGGCTATATAAACTCTGTTGAGATGAGTGCTCTTATTCATTTACTCAACCTCTCTTTCGGCTTAATAAGATATTGTCACTACATCATTAGGATGGCTTTCAATTTTTGCCTTAAAGTTGGTCTTGCCCTTTTTACCTTTCTTAATCTATGTTCTTTCAAAGTTACATCCCGTGACCTACAAGAGCTATCCATGCAGGAAAGGTATGAGAAATGGATAGTTCGTCATGGTCGGGAATACAAAGATGAGAGAGAAAAAGAACGCCATTTCAAAATATTTAAGGAAAACGTTAAGTTTATCGAATCATTCAATCAGAATGGAACTCAACGCTATAAGTTAGCCATCAATAAATATGCTGATCTCACCACTGAGGACTTTCTGACATCATATACGGGGCTTGAAACTTCATTCCAGCAAAAATCAAATGCTACAACGTCCTTTAAATATGATAGCCAGCTGACTGATATTCCTCTTAACATGGATTGGAGAGAGAGTGGCAGTGTCACAGGAATCAAGGATCAAGGTCAATGTGGTAAGTCAGTTTTGTTCCTAGTCTAACACTTGACTTGTCTCTGACCCAATACTTCCTATCAAAATTTTCCCATCTAATTGCGGCTTAAGCAGTATTTCACACGAGCTATGTCTCTCACAATTCAACTTAGTGATTTTTGTGTTTTAGAATTATATATATATATATATATATATATATATATATATATATATATATATATATATATATATATATATATATATATATATATATATATATATATATATATATATATATATATGTCCATTTAAGTTCTCTTTCGTGTATAAATTGATATTTACTTTATATTATTTTCAAGCAGTATTATAATTAGGGACACCTCATCCTAAAGGGTGTCTCCACTATTTAGTGCCAAATAATTATATTGTGTATATCTCTTTGGCAAAATATCTACACCCGCTACTATCCCATCTAACATAAGTGGCTTACGTGTCGTTACAGGATGTTGTTGGGCATTTTCTGTGGTGGCAGCTATAGAAGGGGCATATCAGATTGCGAACAATGAACTAATCTCACTTTCTGAGCAAGAACTTCTAGATTGCAATACCCAAAATAATGGTTGTAATGGTGGACTAATGACACAAGCCTACGACTTCTTACTTCAAAATGATGGCGGCATCACCACCGAGACTAATTATTCTTATCAAGAAATTCAAAGCGTTTGCAGCACAGAACAATTATCCTCACCAACAGTGAAAATAAGTGGTTATAAAGTAGTAGAACCAAGTGAGTCCGCGTTACTGCAAGCTGCAGCTAATCAACCAATATCTGTTGGTATTGCTGCTAATAGGGAGTTTCATTTGTATGGAAGTGGAATATATAATGGGAGTTGTTACCCTAAGCTGAATCATGCAGTCACAGTGATAGGCTATGGAACAGATGAAGATGATACAAATTATTGGCTAATCAAGAACTCATGGGGGACTACTTGGGGTGAGGAAGGATACATGAAAATTGTTAGAGATGTTGGTGATGAAGGTGGCCATTGTGGCATTGCCAAGATCGCTTCTTTCCCAACTGTTTGAATTGTTTCGGACAAAGGCAGGCATTCTATAATCTATATATATTATGTCGAAAGAAATAGTGGGTTCCAATAATTTCAATGTTAATTAGCTTGTCTTAAATACTATTGGTGATTTAGTTAAAACTTAAATTCAAAGGTTGAGATTAATTTATGTATTTCTTGCTTTCTACCTACCATTACTTTTTCTGGATACTTAAGTATGTTTTCTCCTAATTGTTTTGTTTGTTTTTACTCATTGGCATGCATGATGAACCCAATAATATAGTCATTTAGTTGAAAAAAGAGTTAGAATTAGCGTGGATGTTGGCAGTAAAAATCACTACAGGTTTGGCATTCAAAGATATCTAAATAAAATTCTTGAGGGTCAGGTCATCTATTTCTTGTCAATTAAAAAATTTTAAACGGTAAATAATTTCCCTCTTCAGAAAGGATGTGGAGAGAGATTAAGGAATGATTCACGTATCTTTACACTGATGCATATTTTTTCCGCTTTGACACATATTCTAGACATTGTTCTTGAGATGGGATATGATTTGTTGGATTCAGCTATCTAGGGAGTTCTGCCATGGCACACTTGCTGAAGGTCTAAGCTAAGAGATGGTCGGTTAGAGAGGAGATGAATCTGAGAGAATATTCTAGAATAGAAGAGAGAGGAAATGTAATATTCCATTTAAATGTAAGAAAATATCTGTACATGAATATATACTATAAAATATAAGCTCAACTAACTATGGTTATTACTAAGCTAACTCTAGTCACACTACTCTTGTATAGTCCAAGTTAGAGGTGAAGACCGTCCCGCCAGAGGTAGAGGTCAGCAGGCGGATAACCGTCCCAGAGACATAGTTCAGAGAGGGGGTACCGATCCCCAATTTTATGCTTTACCAGCTAGGCCAGAGGCAGAGACGTCAGATGCTGTGATTACAGGTACCATTCTAGTTTGCGATAGAGATACTTCAGTATTATTTGATCTCGGGTCTACATATTCATATGTGCTTCCTAGTTTGCACCATGCCTGGCCGTGCCTAGCTATGTCCTGGACATTCTAGTCTATGTGTCTACATCAGTGGGTGACTCTATAATAGTCGACCGGGTGCATTGTTCGTGCGTGGTTATATTTGAAGGTCTTGAGACCCGTGTTGATTTATTACTATTAGAGATGGTGGACTTCGATGTTATATTGGGGATGGATTGGTTGTCCCGTATCATGCTATCTTAGATTGTCATGCCAAGACAGTGACCTTGGCCTTGCCAGAATTACCCCGACTAGAGTGGAGAGGGATCCCAGGTCACTTCGCCCGCAATGTTATTTCATATATCAAGGCTCGACGTATGGTCGAGAAGGGGTGTCCAGATTATTTGGCGTATGTTCGCGACTCCAGCGCGGAGGTTCCTTCTATTGACTCGGTTTCTATTGTACGATATTTTCCCGAGATCTTCCCTTCAAACCTACCGGGTATGCCACCCGACAGGGATATTGATTTCTATATTGATCTGGCACCGGGCACTAAGCCTATTTCTATTCCACCATATCGCATGACCCCGCCAGAGTTAAATGAGTTAAAAGATCAGTTACAAGACTTACTAGAGAAGGGCTTTATCAGGCCTAGTATTTCTCCGTGGGGTGCACCGGTGTTATTTGTGAAGAAGAATGATGGTTCGATGTGGATGTGTATTGATTGCCGTCAATCAAACAAAGTGACGATAAAGAATAAGTATTCACTACCAAGGATTGATGATTTGTTTGACCAATTCCAGGGAGCGAGGGTGTTCTCAAAAATAGACTTGAGGTCTGGCTACCATCAGCTGAATATTAGGGCATCTGATATTCCTAAGACAGCTTTTCACACTCGGTATAGGCACTATGAGTTCTTAGTCATATCTTTCGAGTTGACCAATACCCCAGCAGCGTTTGTGGAGTTGATGAACCGAGTGTTCAGGCCTTATCTAGATCTGTTCTTGATAATCTTCATAGACGATATCCTGGTATACTCCCGCAGCCCGGAAGAGCATGAGCAACACCTCAGAGTGGTTCTTCAGACTCTGAAGAATAATCAGCTATATGCCAAGTTTTCAAAATGCGAGTTCTGGTTGAGTTTGCTTGCATTTCTGGGTCATATCGTATCAGTAGAGGGTATTGAGCTAGACCCAAAGAAGATTGAAGCAGTCAAGAATTGGCCTCGACCAACTTCGGTGACCGAGATTCGGAGTTTATTGGGGTTAGTAGGTTATTACCGTCGGTTCGTAGAAGGGATTTCTTCTATTGCAGCCTCGATGACCAGGTTGACCTAGAAGGGTGCCCAATTCAGGTGGTTAAATGAGTGTGAGGCGAGCTTTCAGAAGCTCAAGACAGCTCTAACTAGGGCACCAGTGTTGATTTTGCCCACGAGTTCAGGGACTTACACAGTCTATTGTGATGCATCTCGTACTAGGCTGGGAGTGGTATTGATGCAGGATGGAAAAATTATTGCATATGCTTTGAGACAGTTAAAAATCCATGAGAAGAATTATCCGGGTCATGACCTTGAGTTGGCAGCGGTAGTTCATGCCTTAAAAATTTGGAGGCATTATCTGTATGGTGTGGCAAGTGTGGTATACACGGATCACAAAAGTCTTCAGTATTTATTCAAGCAAAAAGAGTTAAATGTGCGACAGAGGAGATGGTTAGAGTTGCTGAAATATTATGATGTTACTATCTTATATCACCCAGGTAAGGCTAATGTGGTGGCTGATGCGTTGAGTAGGAAGTCTGCCAGCATGGGTAGTCTTGCTTATATTCCGGTCAGCCAGAGACCGCTTGCTCTAGATGTTCAGGCCTTAGCCAATCAATTTGTGAGATTAGATATTTCTGAGCCTAGCAGGGTGTTGTCCTACACGGTCGCTCATTCCTCTCTATTGGAGCGAATCCGTGAGAGATAGTTTGATGATCCCCATTTGCGTGACCTGAGGGGCACTGTGCAGCGGGAAGGTGCTACGAAGGTAACCTTAGATGATGACGGAGTATTGAGATTGCAGGGGAAAATTTGTGTGCCCAACGTTGATGGGTCGAGAGTTGATCTTAACGGAGGCCCAGAGTTCTCAGTATTTTCACCGGGGCGCCCAAAAAATGTATCAGGACTTACGATAGCACTATTGGTGGTGTAGGATGAAGAAGGACATTGTTGCGTATGTCGCTCGGTGTCTAAATTGTCAGCAGGTTAAATATGAGCACCAGAGGCCTAGTGGTGTGTTCCAAAGAATTGAAATTCCCGAGTGGAAATGGGAGCGAATTACAATGGACTTCATTACTAGGCTTCCGTTGACTCGGAGGAAATTCGATGCTATTTGGGTTATCATTGATAGGGTGACCAAGTCAGCACATTTCATTCCAGTATCAGTCTCATAATCATCTGAGAGGTTAGCATAGATTTACATTCGGGAGATTGTTTGACTTCATGGAGTGCCGGTGTCTATTATCTTAGATCGGGGTACGCAGTTTACCTCGCGCTTATGGAGAGCGGTCCAGCAGGAGTTGGGCACCCAGGTTCAGTTGAGTACAGCATTTCATCCTCAGACGCATGGTCAGTCCGAGAGAACTACTCAAATTCTAGAGGACATGCTCCGAGCTTGCGTCATTAGTTTTGGGGGCTCGTGGGACCAGTTTCTACCATTAACAAAGTTCGCCTACAACAACAGCTACCAGTCTAGCATTCAGATGGCTCCATATGAGGCGTTGTATGGTAGGCGATGTTGGTCTCCAGTCGAATGGTTTGAGCTGGGAGAGGCTCGGTTGCTGGGTACGGACCTAGTTCAGGAGGCCTTAGATAAGGTCAAGACTATCCGGGAGAGGTTACGTTCTGCTCAGTCCAAACAGAAGAGTTACGAAGATCGTAAGGTCCGAGATGTGGATTTCATGGCTGGTGAGCATGTATTGCTCTAGGTGTCGCCTATGAAGGGCGTGATGAGATTCGGAAAGAAGGGCAAGCTCAGCCCTAGGTATATTGGTCCATTTGAGATTCTAAATCGAGTGGGAGAGGTGGCTTATAGACTTGGTCTACCACCTAGCTTATTAGCCGTGCATCCGATTTTTTATGTATCTATGCTTCGGAGGTATCATGGCGATCCTACACATATGTTAAACTTCAGTACTATCCAGTTGGACAAGGATCTATCTTACGAGGAGGAGCTGGTAGCTATTCTAGACCTGCAGGTTCAACAGTTGAGGTCGAAGAGTTTTCCTTCCACGCGAGTTCAGTGGAGAGGTCAGCCTCCCGAGGCATCGACCCGGGAGTCCGAGTCTGATATGCAAAGCCATTACCCACATTTGTTCCCTGACTCAGGTACTTCCTTCTCTTGTTCATTGGAGGACGAACGGTTATTTTAGAGGTGGAGGATGTGACAACCCAAAGGGTCATCACCTGTTTTCCTCATCTGTTCTATGTTTCCGAGGCCTTAAAAACCTTATTTTACATTGTCTCTATTTACGTGTGCAGTCCGGGCGCGTAGCCGGATTTTGTGTTAGAATATGTGAATTCTATGAAAATTTGAAGAATTTTGATATTAATATTGATATAGTTGACTTCGGTCAATATTTTTGGTAAACGGACCCGGGCCCGAGTTTGGACGATCCTGGAAGGTCGTAGAAAAATATGGGACTAGGGCATGTGCCCGGAGTCGAATTCTGAGGCCTAGAGCCCGAGATATAAATTTTTCTGCTAAATTATTTTTCTGAAATTATTAAGGAAAATGGAAATGAAAACTGATCAAAAAAATACGGTATCGGGCTCGTATTTTGGTTCCGACGCCCGGTACAAGTTTTATATATTGTTTAAGCACTTCCTGCAAAGTTTGACGGAAATTGAACGTCGTTTGACGTGTTTTGAACTATGAGTTCCAAGTTTGAAAGTTTATGAAGTTTAAAAGAAGAAATTATGAATTTGAGGCTTGATTCTATGAAAACGATGTTATATTGGCGATTTGATCGTGCGAGCAAGTTCGTGGTATGTTTTTGAGGTTGTGTGCATGTTTGGTTTAGAGCCCCGAGGGTTCGGGTGAAAATTGGATAGGTCGTGAGAGCAATTTTTGAAATAAACCACAACTGGTATATTTTCCCAGCTGATATCTTCGCAAATGCGAAGCTGGGCAGCTTGGGCGGGGATCGCAAATGCGATCTCACATTCGCAAATGCGAAGAGTCCCAAATTTAGCCTGAGTTCGCAAATGCAAACAATCCAATCGCAAATGCGAACAACCCCAGAATTTGCCTATGTTCGCAAATGCGAACAACCCAATCGCAAATGCGAAGCCTGGGCTTTTTGAATGCTGGTCGCAAATGCGACAAAGACCTCACAATTGCAAAGTCTGAATCCTGGACTGTCATGTTCGCAATTGCGAACAAAAGTTTGCAATTCCCATATCCGCACCTGTGCAATTTTATACTTAAACGATTTTAGTCCCTCTTTTCACCATTCTTTCAAAACCCAAAACCCCATAGGCGATTTTTCAAGAGCAATATCACTCCAAATCACTTGTAAGTCGATTTTCACTCAACTCTTTCAATTCCTAACATCATTAAATATGTTTTCCATGTGAAATCAAAGGTTTTTATGGTTGAAATTGATGTTTTTGGGTAGAATCTAGGTTTTTCATAAATTGGGGAGTTGGACCTCGATTTGAGGTCTGATCTCAAAACAAATCATATATTTGAACTTGTGAGGGAATGGGTAACCAGATTTTGGTCCGAACCCCAAGTTTAATTAATCATCTACTACAATTGAACTAGAATAAAAGAATGACACAATAAAATTGGTTCTTCTATCTTGTCCAGTAGCTTCAGTAATGCACACTTAAATCTCACATAAATTGCTTACAAAATTGCCTCGCTCTTTTGCTCTTAATTAAGTTTAACTTCTACGTTTGTGCAATACCTGTAAAAAAGAACAATCGATGTTATTTGATGAGTTAGTAATTGGAGTTTGATTGAGACTAAATTGCTGATTTTTCATTGAAGTTGAGTCCTTGAACAACACAACCTCTAACCCTATCCTTTATCCGGATTATGTTCTCTTCTCATGAGGAGACTTTCTCTCCTTATCCCATATGCAACCTTTTCGATCAGTTCAGGAGATATTGTATCAATGGACTTATCTCATTCACGTGCATCTCACATGTATAGGTTGACAAACACTGTGTTTCACATGATGGACATGGTTCATGACTGAGTTCATTTGTCATTCTTCAAAACTTTACTTGTTCTTGGGCCAACAATCTAGTTTTAACATAATAGACAAGTAAAAGTGAACGGATAAAGTATAATATAAGAAAAGGAGTATGGCTTTACATAAAATGACAACGAAGAAATGGGCGGCCATTTACAATGTTGAGATAAGAAAGTATTCTTTTTAAATTTCTTATATGTAAAAGAGAGAGATCTTTTATATGTGAAAAAAAAATAGAAACACAAAATTAAAAACAAGTTGGTAAAGACCATCAACAACCCTTCAACTAAATAGCATTTACATAATAATTTCAAACTAAATCAAGCGTATTGCACGTCAATTTTTATAGATAAAAATGCTTAGAAATGTTCTTAGCCTTTTCTTGAGTTCCTTTTTTATTCCCGTCATGCTCTTATTTATGAATTTCCTTCGGAAATGCTCTTAGCCTTTTCTTTCCTCTCAAAGACACAGCATAATTATTGCGAAGTTGATAACACAATAAGAAATGAAAGTGAACGGAAAAGAACAAGTGAAGGATCTGTTAATAATCCCATCATAAAACGATTTCCGAATAGACGGGCTTCTTTTAGTTATATATAAATACTACCCAAGTAAAAGGAAATAGGTCTAAAATAAAAAAAGGCACAAAAAGTTTAGTAGTTGTGACGGCAGCAACTTATTTATTGCTATATATTTGGTTCCTCTATATTTTGACTTTTGATTTCTAACTTTTATCGATAATTAGTTATCGATTATCGATTCGTACATATGGTTATCGTTATCGCTTCAATAAAGCTTTAATTTTTTCAATTTTGATTTATCGATTTTTGGGGTTTCGATTCGGTTATCGATTACACCAATAAAAAAATTTGCGAAAACGGGATTCCACAAAAGTTTATCGATATAAGCACGCCTAACTAATATGGACAAAAAGAAGCTAGAATAAGACGAACACCGTTTATAATATAAAAATTGTGTCAACAAGCACATGCAACGAAACTGAAGTAAGAGATCAAATGTATGTCACCAACACTCCAACGGTATAAAAAAATATATATCCTCAAGGCTAAGTTTGTTTTCTATTAATTTTGAATTTTATTCCCTTGAGCATTAAATATGATTATTCCTTAAATGTAGTATAGAAATAGGGTTAGAGACTTAGGGTAAAGGAAAAGATATTATAGAATAAGGGAAAATAAAAAATAAAAAAAATTATCTTTTAGTATATCTTATCAGTATATCGATAAACTGATAACCGAAGAGGACCAACTCGAAATCGAAATTGATAACTCGATAAGAAAAATTTCGATATTGAAATCGAAATCGATAAATCAAAAAAACCGATATGATAAACCGAAACTAAGTGGTTTATATTTCTAAAACAAACTGAAAAGAAAAGAAAAAAAAATGTTCATGATTTACTTTTCACATTTTAAATTCTTTATTAAAAGGTAATTGAAAAGAAAATCAGAATATTTTCTGGAAAAATTTCTCTACTTAGCTATTAACAACTGTCAAAATATCAATATAATATAAATTAAACTCTGATTTAACGTATAATTATTGTCAGTATCAAAAAAGTATGACATTATCAATACATTTGCCTGCTTCCAGTTCCACGTCACTCCTATTTTACTATACCAAACAAGACAAATATAATAGCCAATACCAACCTCTCTTCGACACAACATCCAAACATTAAACAAACGGCAAAAGGTGTACGTCTAAAACTAGAATATGGTAAAGAATGAAAAACAAGCAAGAACTTTCCAACTTATTTCCCTTCTCTCTTCTCCCTGCAGCTTCATAGAAACTCAAGAATTTATCATCTCGACAAATGGTTGAACAACCCTAGAAACATCTTCACCATTTGAACATCATCTCTTCGACGACTACACGTTTATACCTGACTCTTGACAAAAGAATACGTCTTCAACTGGCCATATATAATTTTCAGAGTATATATAAATGGCGGGGAATCTTATCGGAGGTGCAGCTTTAGGACAAGCATTCAGAATGTTATCCGAATCAATCTTACAAGTTGGCCAAACTTCCGTCTGTTTCGATTCCAATTTTCGACGATTAAATTGGATTGTACTGTCAATTAAGCCTGTGCTTGAGGATATAGAGAGGCTGAACAAAGCCTTGGAAGGTAGAGAAACAGAGATTGAGATATTCAAGAAGCGATTGGAGGAGGGAGAGAAGCTTGTTCGTAAATGCTCGAAAATCAAACGTTACAATCTGTGTAAAAAGTGGTACTATTCTAGGAAATTGGCGGATCTTGAAAACTCAACACTCAACTTCTTTTCGGTTCATGGCTTAATACAAACATGCAGAGATCGGAAACAAATACTTGTGGCACTCAAAGAAGAAGGCGAGAAGTTGGATGAAATTTACTCAATTTTGAAGAATATGAAGTTTGATAAAAGCCGAATGATCTCTTCCAAATGAAGTGCATATTATCTGATAGCATGCATGTTTCTTTATCCTACGTTTCGAAACACAAACCCAAAGGTTTAGACTTATTATTCCAGTTACAAATTTACATAACCTTGGATTAGAGAAAGGCTTACAAAAATTCGTTGCTCTTTATTATTGTATTCAATGAATCAAATGTCAGAGGAATGGAAAAACTTTTTATCCAAAGAAATTTCACAATTTAACAGATAATATATAGTATCAACGAAAGAAAACAAAAAGACTAAAATTTATCAGCCAGGGTGTATTGGGGAAATTTTATTTATATATATAAAGGTGACGTGTCAAGACATAAGGATTGGTCAAATGGTCAACGAATCATGATTAGTCACGAGTTAAGTACGAGAAAAAAAGATGAAGAGGCACGGCACATTAGTTAAGTAACACGACACCCGTACTTATTTAAGTCATTTATTAACTCAAGACAGGTATAGAGACATTGATATATTTTTCAACTTCAAACTGATATGCAAAATGAATTAAAAAATCCTTTATTTATAGAAGAACGGAAGAAGCTGCGAGGCTTTTCAGGAGGCAGCTGCAAGGCTTTTCAGAAAACAGCTGCAAGGCTTTTCTTGAGCTTCTTGTAAGTTGTTTGCATGAGGTGCTCGCAATCTACTTGTTTAATAAGAAGTTGTTGCAAATCATTTCACTGAGTTGCTTGCAACCTGTCTGCATCAGCTGCTTGTAGATAAACTTCAATAGAGTACTAAACAGATAGTGTTCTTCAGAAAGATTATCTATAGCTAGGGGTGAGTGTTCGGACTTTTTAGATTAAATATACATTTTTGTTTTGTATTCCGATAATGTTCTTCAATAAAATAGTCAGTGTTTACTAAGTCAATGAAAAATAGCCACCATTTTGCTGCAATAGAGATCGGTCCAGCATAATATACTGGAGTTCGGTGCACTTGTGTATGAACTTCAGTATATTAGGTTGGACCAGTATACTTTACTGGCTCCAGTATAATATACTAGAGACTGGAGCACTGGTGCTCCAAACTCCAGTATATTATACTTGACTGCTATACTTGCTGGAACTCCAGTATATTATGTTGGAGTTCTAGTTATTTATGTTGGAACTCCATCATATTATGCTGGAGTTCTAGCATACAAACATGTGCACATATTGTTTTGACTTTTTATTTGGTCATCTGTAAGGCTTTTGCTAATTATGTGATTCAAAGAGAAAACTTGCATATAATTTTTGGTAATTTATGTTAGGGTTCGGAATGACTAAACTCAACAATAAATGAGGCAAAAGAGCAAAAGCATAAAAGAAAATATGAACACCCAAATTTACGTGGTTCACCAAATGTTGGCTACGTCCACAGGCAAAACTAGAGAAACTCACTATTAAGAAAAATTTACAACACTCAGAGAGAACTCTACACCACTCAAGAAGAAGTATTTGGTGATGTTTTGGTGTGTTGAGAGTGAATGAGGTGAGGGGTATTTATAGTGTTTGAGTTAGGGACCAATATGCAAATTTACCACCTAAAATGACTAATTAGGCAATTTGCCCATTGACCAAAATCAAACAATTCCCACCTAATTTTCTATGCACTTTCGGTGCACCCTTTTTTTTGACCACCGAATTCAACTTTCTCCCACTTGAAGATTTGATGATAATCATATCTTCACATAATAGCGTCTCTCTAGATTTGCCATCCATGCTAGCTTACGTTTCTGTGAGGTCAAAGGAGGATCTGCACCACAGGAACTTGTCTGTTGCAATTGGTTTGCTCAGGACATCTGCTAGGTTGTCTTTAGTGTGAATTTTCTGCATATCCACTTTTCCGCTCTCCACCACTTCTCGTACAAATTGATATTGTACGTCTATGTGCTTCGTCCGGGAATGAAAGGCTGGATTCCTTGCAATGTGGAAGGCACTCTGACTGTCGCAATACACCGATATCACTCGTTGTTTGTGACCGAGTTCCTCCATAAGCCTTTGTATCCAAATCGCCTCCTTACAAGCTTGTGTAGCTGCCATGTACTCAACTTCTGTTGTAGACAGTGCTACCACAGTCTGTAACTTGGAAATCCAGCTCACAGCTCCTCCGGCAAGTGTAAACACATACCCTATCGTGGATTTTCGCTTGTCATGATCACCTGCAAAATCTGAATCGACATATCCCCTGACCGTAAAGTCTGATCCCCAAAACACAAAGCTGCATGTGAGGTCCCTTTAATGTACCTCAGTATCCTTTTCACCGTGCTCCAATGTTCTTTGCCCGGATTTGCCATGTATCTGCTGATTACTCCCACTGCTTTTGCAATGTCCGGTCTCGTGCAAATCATGGCATACATAAGGCTCCCTACTGCTGATGCATACGGCATTCGAGACATCTCTTCCCATTCCGCTTCATTGCTAGGACTCATTGCTGCGGATAACTTGAAATTAAAAGGAAGTGGGGTAGTAATTAGCTTACAATCTTGCATGTTGAAACGCCGCACGACCTTCTTCAAATAATTCTCTTGTGAAAGCCAAATCTTCCTTTTATTTCGGTCTCGATGAATTTGCATCCCTAGAATCTTGTTTGCTGGTCCCAAGTCTTTCATATCGAACTCCCTAGCTAACTGTGCCTTTAATTCTTGGACTCGATCTTTGTTGGGGCCTGCCACCAACATGTCATCCATGTACAACAACGAGATAATGAAATCATTATCCCCTTCAAATCTTTTGTAATACGTACAATAGTCTGAACTGAGTCTGTTGTACTCCAGGCTTAAAATGAAAGAATCAAATCTCTTGTACCAGCATCTTGGCGCCTGCTTGAGACCGTACAGAGATTTGTTTAACCTGCAAACCAAGTTCTCTTTGTCTTTTTCAACAAAGCCTTCTGGTTGGAGCATATAAATTTCTTCTTCAAGATCTCCATGAAGAAACGCAGTTTTAACATCTAGTTGCTCCAAGTGTAGATCAAATGTAGCACACAAGGCCAGAACGATTCTTATGGTTGTAAGTCTAACCACGGGAGAAAAGATTTCATTGAAATCAATACCTTCTTTCTGAGCATATCCTTTTACCACTAGCCGAGCACGATATCGTTCCACTTGATCATTGCTATTGCGTTTGATCTTGTACACCCATCTGTTCCCAATAGTTTTTCTTCCAGATGGTAGTGGAACTAGATCCCATCTCTTGTTCTTATGTAGGGCCTTCACCTCCTCTTGCATTGCCGCCGTCCACTGGGATGCTTCCGTACCTTTAATAGCCTCCATGAACGTTGATGGTTCATTATCCTCAATTAGAAGACAGTATGCAACATTACTCTCAGTCTCAAAATCTGAGAGCCAAGCTGGTTGTCTTTTCTCACGATATGGCCTCTGAACTCGAGTTTCCTCAGTCTCATTGGGATCATCGTGCTCTGCTCCGGTGTTGCTTTAGAAGAATCTTTCTCCTCATTGTTACAGTCCACTTGAATTTCAGCGGATTCTATATTCTCCTTTCTGGTGCTATCATTTTCAGCTTCTTGCAACTGATCTTCTGCAAATATTACATCTCTGCTGATGATAACCTTGTGGTCAGTAGGATCCCACAGGCGATACCCCTTCACTCCATCAGCATACCCTAAGAAAATACATTTTCTAGATCTTGGATCTAGTTTTGTAACTTCTTGGGTGTTGAACATCACATACGCAGGACATCCGAACGTATGAAGGTGTGAATAGTTCATTGGCTTTCCGGTCCACATCTCCATTGGTATCTTCAACTCAATTGCCGTTGAAGGTGACCGATTCACAACATAACATGCGGTTTTTACTGCTTCTGCCCAAAATGACTTGGCCAAACCAGCAGTTCTTAACATGGCTCTAGTTCGATCCAGAAGAGTCTTGTTCATCCGCTCTGCTACGCCGTTTTGTTGAGGAGTGTAAGGCACTGTGAATTGCCTTTTGATACCTTCCTCTTTGCAAAAGTCATCGAACTCATCACTAGTATATTCTCCTCCATTGTCAGTCTTTAAGCACTTGATTTTCTTTTCGGCCTCCAGTTCTACTTGAGCCTTGAATACTTTGAAGGTTGAAAATACGTCCGCCTTCCTCCTGATTGGATACACCCAGCATCTCCTGGAGTAATCGTCAATAAATGACACAAAGTATTCTGCTCCTCCTTTGGACTTAACCGGTGCTTTCCACACATCAGAGTGGATAAGTTCCAGTATTGATCTGCTTCTATAACTGGATTTGTTGAACTTCAATCTATGCTGCTTGCTTGTAACACAATGCTCACAAAAGCGTAAGGCTACCTTTGTGAGACCAGGAAGCAGCCCTTGCTCAATGAGAATCTTCAAACCTCGTTCCGTCACATGACCGAGTTTTCGGTGCCATAGCATCGTTGATTCTTCTGATTTGCTCATCACAACTGCTGCTTCTGCATGTTGAAATGTGTCTCCTTTAAGCATGTACAGATTGGATACAACTTTCTCTGCCTTCATCACCACAAGTGCGCCTTTGATGACTTTCAAGATCCTATTTTCAATGCGGGTCTTGCATCCAAGATCATCCAGTTGTCCCAAAGACAACAAATTCTTCTTAAGACCTCTGACGTGTCGTACATCTTGAATAGTGCGTACCGTACCATCAAACATTTTTATTTTGACAGTACCAACTCCAGCAATCTCCAAGGCTTGATCGTTACCCATGTACACGGATCCTCCAGGGATTGATTCATATTCTTGGAACCACTCCCTCCGGGGTGTCATGTGCCATGTTTCTCCCGAGTCTAGGAGCCAAACATCGGAGTACATCTTTCTGCCTCTGCATGGGTTGATACTTCACCGTACAGTACTTCTCCGTCGTCTGAGGCATTTGCTACACAACTTTGAGCTTTTGATTGCTCATGCTCTCCACCCTTTTTCTTGTCCCAACAATCCTTCTTCAAATGACCTTTTTTGCCACAGGCGTAGCACTTGACATTTTTCCAGCTTCTTGACTTCGATCTGCCTTTGTTGTGACTCCCACTGGGGCCACGTTCCATCGGTCTTCTTCTCGTTACCGACAGAGCCTCTACTTGTTGCGAACTCACGTGTTGGTCATCTTTGTTTTTGCGTCTGCTCTCTTCTTCTAGGATAGAGGCAGCAACATCGTCAAAGATCAGGTTGTCCGCCGCGAGGTTGTTTGTTAGGTTGATAACGAGTTGATCGTATGAATCTGGTAAACTCTGAAGTAAGAGCTCTGCACGTTCAGGTCCTTGTATTGTGTGACCCAATGTTGTCAATTGAGAGAACATTGTGTTGAGCGTGTTGATATGGTCTGTCACTGTTGTTGACTCCGCCATTCTAAGGGTATATAATCTTCTTTTTAAGAAGATTTTGTTGTGCAACGACTTCGCCTCGTACAATTTGGTTAATGTGTCCCAAATTTCTTTGGCTTTTGTCTTCTCCGCCACACTGGATAATACTCCATCAGCAAGTGCCAAGTGTAGATCTGCTACAACATTACCATCCACCTCGTTCCACTTGTCATTCGTCATATCCGCGGGCTTGCCTTCAATTGCTACAAGGCAATTGTATTTCCTGAGAATTGCCTTCATCTTCAACTTCCATAGAGCAAAATTGCTCCCGTTGAATTTTTCGATGTCGAATTTGGTCGTCATAGTTTGAATCTGCCACCCGGAAGAAATTCTGACTGCTATTTTATTCGGACAATATTTCTGCTCGCCAATCGCCTAAGCTAATCCTGTTGGCACAATAACCACAAAATAATAATTTGGCGGTATAACCTGCCTTTCAGAATATTAGCTTAGGAGGTAGCACCTTCCATAAAACTTATAAAATTAAGGAGGTATAACCTTCCATAAAATTATAAAAGAGGCGGTAGAACCTGCCGTAATAAATAGCAATCCTAAACCAATAGCTCTTGATACCACTGTTAGGGTTCGGAATGACTAAACTCGACAATAAATGAGGCAAAAGAGCAAAAGCATAAAAGAAAATATGAACACCCAAATTTACGTGGTTCACCAAATGTTGGCTACGTCCACGGACAAAACTAGAGAAACTCACTATTAAGAAAAATTTACAACACTCAGAGAGAACTCTACACCACTCAAGAAGAAATATTTTGTGATGTTTTGGTGTGTTGAGAGTGAATGAGGTGATGGGTATTTATAGTGTTTGAATTAGGGACCAAATGCAAATTTACCACCTAAAAGGACTAATTAGGCAATTTGCCCATTGACCAAAATCAAACAATTCCCACCTAATTTTCTATGCACTTTCGGTGCACCCTTTTTTTTGACCACCGAATTCAACAATTTATAGCTCAACGCAGTGTCTCGGCTTGGAGGAATGACGGAAAACATGTCAGTAGTTGGCCTATACTTTTTGAGATGTACTCGGTTATTTCAGCATCTGAAATGGAAATAGTGACTTATGGCCTGTGGTGACATCTCATTATATTTAGTATCTATATTTTCAGATTCAATAATCGTGAACTTCGGTCGATGGTTATTGTTGATAGAAGGTATGTGTTTCCAAGACCTGTTGATTTATTCATTTTCATTTTATGGAATTGCTGATGTCCCTTATCATCCACAGTATGATTGGATTCGATTCTTCAACAACTGATTATCCAGGGAAAATTCCTATAGGAGCAAACGTCCCAAGCGATGATGCATCCAGATGATTTGAATTGCCCGGAAACCGAAAATTTTAGTTTGGAATGTTTCTCTCGAAGATAGTGAATGCTCATGTGCTTAAATTAACGTTATTAGGCTGACCAAGGGGTATCAGTTTTCTGAGAAATTTTATTCAAGGAAGTGCTAGTCTGGTTTCTTCAACGGCACTACCGTGTCGTACAAGTATTATTTAAGTATTTATTGTTGTCGTAATAATTTATACAACACATTAATGGCTGGAGACAGAAGGACAGGAAGGCTGCCTACCTTCCAGGCGTTCATGGTTTGAATTTTGTTCATCACCTTGAGTGATTGATTGTTCGTGGTGTATGTTCATCCAAGCTTTTTCTTTGCAATATTTTACTCTTCTCCAATGTGAGTTCAACAATGGCTGTCAAAAATATGTTTTAGTTTGTACTTCTCAGTTGAAAATCTTAACGTCTGAAAATCAAAGTGGCCGGCATGAAAACAGAACTTTGTATAAAAATGATCTCTGTATTAGCATAAACTCACCAGTTCATGGAACTATAGAAAAGACAGTAAATGATATTTGTTCTCAAAACATTTTTTGCCGCTGTATTAGCTAGGATGACCTGGTAACAAATAGCACAACTCCTAGAACAATTGATATAACAAGAACCAAAACAGCAATCATGAAGCTAAAATTAGATAGTTTCGTAGATTTCTGGTCACTTCCCAAGCTCGTACCAGCTCTATTCTGCCTTGACAGATAATTGTCTGGCTTTGGTAGCAAGGGGTATGGAGCTGACACCTCCCTAAATGATTTTGTTGTGGTAGATACCAATGCAGGAGCTTCAGTTTCAGGCTCCAAGATCTTGGCAGAATCGTTCAGGAACTCTATAGACATGAGCTCGGCAAAATGATCCTTGAGAACCTAAGTCAAACTATAGCACATCAGAGCTGAATGTATGGTGTAATCTCAAAATTCTGACATATTTAGTTGCATTGAGCAATATGGTAGGGTGAAAAATGATCTAACAAATACTGCTCAAACAATTAATTTACCAATTAGCTTAGTTGCCAAGGGAGATCCAATTCTTTAGCAGCTGAACCTTTAATGTACAGCCCCATACACAATTATCACAGGGAGACAACAAAATGTTGCAGTAAGATCTCAGTAAGAGTGACATCGACAAAAGTGTGCTCATGGTTCCGTGAGATAAAGGAAGAAGCTTAAGTTAACGTCAACCAATATAGAGAGGTATTGGCTGAATTATTTTTATCCTAAAAATTCATAAGGAACACATTCCTTAAGACGGTCAACTACTGAAGAACTGCACAAGAATCATGTATTCTACCACTAAGTTCTCATAGTGTTTTAGAGATGCAAACAAGCAAAGAAAGAAGTGCCTGCAGCTTCAGTATAGTTACAAGACTTTGAAGTAGTTCCTATTCCAACACATTCTACATCAAAGACAACTTCTTTTGCTTTTAAGGCAAAAAAAGGCAATAAGACTATAATAAGAAAAATATCATTTATGTTTCATTATAAGACCAATAAAACAAACTATAGCTGAGAAATATTACTTGCTTCAACAAAGAATATGGACACAACTAACTCACCTCAACTGATTCAGACGGTTGTATATAGTCACAAAGGAATGTATCAGCCAGCCAGGGTAGAAATACTCTTCGAGGAAATGACAGGCTGCACTCTTTTCTGTTTAAAAGATCAAGTTAACCATTTCAGCATTATTAAGAAGCCAATTGCTACCAACTACCGTCCAGTAAAAGATGAAGGTCAAAGTGTGAGAAACTACAAAACTGATAAGCAAAATGAAATTCTTTTAATCTGAGATTTTAATAACAATAATCACGATACTCTATAAGGAAAACTACAACAATATAAAAACGACAGTAATCATCATCGGTATGATCATATGCCACTATGGTATGGAAACAACAGACAAGCTACTGACCATGATTCTCCGTTTAAATTCATCTAAGTCAGACCAACTACAGTACACACTAATGTTAATGATGGGGGATCTCCTGCACCATGTTCAATTGTGGCCCAACTATACATACAGGAAGATATATGGCAAAACGCATAACACTTCCACATGCTAGGAAAAAAAAAGTGAAATCACCAACGAAAACAGAGGAACACTTGTCAAGAATGAGTTGTCACTATATATCCCATATTCAACATGTAACAAAACAAACTGTGGCCCTGTATATTGATGTAATGGATCTTCGTTCTGTGAGTAAAAGGTTGTTTTCACCGACAGAGTAAAATAACTTAACCATCTGTGCCTCATCAGGGAGTACATTTTGATTATGAATCTGGTGTAAGCAGAACATGATAGAACGCTGCTCAGAGACAATAAGCACAGCTAATGAGAATCCCGCCAATAAGGTCAAAAAGAGGTCACATCTTTTTCAGTAATACGGTCATAAATATGACAATGAAAAATTAACTTTTGTACTTCTCCATAAGAAAATGATAGAGGAAGTGTCAAGTTCTCAATTTTGAATTTAAAGCTTATAAAGAGTCAAATGAATCTCTATAAAATACTAAAGCTTAGACCAGAAAAAAGATAAAGAACTAGAGAATTTTGAAAACGGACGAGGATGTCATGGTGAAAAGAAGTCACAGAGTTGATTTTGGACATTTAGAGGAGAATAGATTCCATTAGACAGTGCTATACCTCAGTAACTGTAAATCATGTTGCAGAATTGCACTCCCATTCAATATCGGGTTGCTGCTCTCTTCAGTTTTGTCATCTTTAGAATCTGATTCTCTGTCTGCCTCATCACACATGATATCTAATCTGCTTCTTAGACTCTTAATTATGTCTTCCTAAGCACCAAGAAGACCAGAAGTTAAATGCTGACCAAAAAAAAAGGAAGACAACCAGGATCCACGATTTAACATCAAGTAGAGCAAATGTAAGATAAATTCAAATTAACCACTAATCCAAACAGTAAAATACTCCTTTTGAGATAAAATCAAAATTAAATCAAGAACCAGCTGATCTGTTATCTTGAGAAAACACAAAAGAAGCTTTCTGCTTCCAATAATCCATCTAATATGCTCTGATAATATGGCTTTTTGGACTCCTTGCCGAGGGCCTGTGCACCCCCGGGATTAGTCGGGGCTCGAAGAGACTCGGACACCCGGTGCAAAATCAAAAAAAATAATATGGCTTTTTGGAGGCCAACAAATGGAACCAGATCTATTGGAACATCTCTAACGTCCACGAATGCATAAGCAAGAGAAATGTACTAAATTATTGAGTCCTTAAGCAAACACCATCAGATGCAAAGTTAGAATACCTTTATGTCAGTCAAAGCTTGAGAAACCGGTTCCTTCGAATTTGAGTAAGCATAGGAGCAGATAGAGCCACTGAAGACTAGAAGACCTATTACCTCCTTTTGGCTGCATGCTTCATAAAAACAAAATATAAAAAGAGAAGAATGAGAAAAGGATGAAATTATTTATACAGCAAAGGTTGTGGGTAGTTCTTGGAGGGAAGGATGCCGGGGTCTATTTGGAAACAGCCTCTCTACCCCAGGTAGGGGTAAGGTCTGCGTACATGCTACCCTCCCCAGACCCCACTAAGTGGGATTATACTGGGTTGTTGTTGTTGTTGTTGTAGCTTATATTTAGTCAAATTCAAAAGAAAAGCTAATTGTGTAAATTGGAAAATGTTTACAGACCTTCCAAACACTTATCTTCCGTGAAGGGTAGGAGGAATTCAACATCATGTAAGCCGCCTGAATCAAATTGCTCGTCTTCAATTGCCTAGAAATGAAAGACAAGAAGGTGAAATGTAGCCCAGCATAGTTACCAGGGAAGGAGATCGGGTTCATATTTTGATAAAGGGTCAGCAAGCAAATCAAGTCTAAAGAAGCAGCCAATCACATATTTTAAGGCCACTTTGATATGTTATTTTACTCAAGAACCAGAACCACTTAGAGCGCGTCTTTTCTGTTAGATTCAAATGAAAGAAAGAAAAAAACAAGTGGCAACACCAGGAGGTAGTAAAATCATAAGGTGTGGACCTGAGGAAGCAGAAGAGGAAAACTAGCATCCAAGTTTAAGGATATTGGTTGTTCTAGACTGATACCAGAAGTTCAGAGTTCATTACCAATTTCCCATCAATCAACGCCTTGGCACTTTTAAGCTCTTTAGCATGAATTGAAATTCCATAACGAAGAATGTCAGCCAATCTTTTGCTAATTAAATCCTCGGAAATGGGCAACCTGGAAACACATTGCTCAACTGTGAGACAATTTTCTGAACTTCTCTGAGATATCTAAAGGAATTCACTAAAAAAAATTAACAAACATAATTGATTTTTATAATTCAGGAAAAAACAAAAGGGTAGGAACAGGGGAAACAGTTCACGAGTTATATGGCGGTACTAACAAGGTAACACAAGTTTGAAGTGAACCATTTTTGTTGCAAACATGAACTAGGGGATGGTAACAGTGTCTTGAATGCACAATAATGGTTCCGATTTATCCATCAAGAGCCATGATTCTGACAGAAAATATCATATTTGATATACCTAATATTAGGAAAGTCTGAAAACTGAATATTTTTGCCATTGGCACGGTGGGTATACGTTACTCTAGGAGATATATAATATAGGGATACATCAAACGAAAAGTAAGTGTAAAGCAATAAAAAGTCAAAAACAGAGAGAAAGTGCTTGACCTAATAGACGCAACCTCCAGTTCACCATCACATGGAGGTAGTAGTTTATTAATCATACTTCTTGACTGCACCAAAATGATCCTAACAGACTAAGAGTTATAATACAAATTGGCTGCAACCAACCAAAGGAGACGTTGAACACTTTATTGCGTACCACTTGATCTAAATTTGCAGCAGTTACACTTAATGGAACTAATAAGATATTCAAATCCCTCCTTCCTTTTTTCTCTCATCTCCCGTACCCCCTCCCTCGAAAAACAATCTCTTTCTTCCTTCTATCATACTAGTGCAGAAAAAATATACCCAATGCCATACAGCCATACAAGCCAACAATTCAACAACCAAAGTTTCCCAACATTTGACACAAGTAATTTTTTGACTCGCGATGTTGTCTAATGTTCTTTAATGACACTAATATGGCACTTCTCCTACCTCTCTACAATCCCAGGGAAAAAGCGGAAGGATATTTACCCCTGCTCATGCCAAAACAGAAATATACTAACCAACAACCATACAATCAAAAACGAAACAAATGAGTTGCTTGAGATAGATGGAAGTTCTTTTTTAATATGAAATGTGGCACTAAGAAATCAGAGCTAGTGTTCTGTCCAATACATCAAAGAATGATATAACAAATGAGCAATACCAGTAGCAAACAAAGTTTACCTTAAATCAAAGTTAAATGTGCATCTGAATGCCTGAAGGGTACTAAGAACTTTTCCCATTTTAAAGTCACAAGGTCGTAGACTGCTCGACGTAACATTTGAAGCCAGCGAGCAATTTCGACAAGTCCACCTGGAATACATTGTTATCTGCTAAATCAATAATAAGGCCAACTTGAATATAACAACACACAATTACACAAAGTTACCTCAAGGGACTGTAACCAATGTGAACAAGCAATCTCTCGTCCCAATCCACTTCTGACAGAGGAGCCGCTTCAGAAACTGCTTTTGCAGTCTTTACAGTTATACCAAACGAGAAAGAGAAAGAGGGTAAGAATACCAATAATGGCAGAATTTTTCATTGAAAAGTAATTACGAGTGATGGGAAAGCGAAAACTATAAGTGTCATCTTTCAAACATTTTCTGGAAGGTAACTGAAGTTAAAGAAAAAACAATGGAGAAGATAACTATAACTTCAAGTTACCTGACAAAGTGTGATGGTTGAATTTTTGAATGAGCTCTCATTGGTCCAGACATAGATGCCAACCACCTTCATGCCACCCAATAGCATTCTCCCTACCTGAAAGATAAAGATATTAAACCATAAGCTAATATGCTGATGATTCGCTAAGATGGCCTTTTCCATGAAATCTGATAATCTAGCAGTCATAAAATACACATAAAAGAGAGTAGAGAAAAACAAAAAGGCTAAAAAGTGAACCTGACGAGCGTGTTCAGCAACCCAATCTTGGTCAATGAACAATGCCGAAGAATCAGGCTGCGACTTCCCTTTCAATGCCTTTTTCCGATCATCTTTTACACTGCCGCCGATAATGGAACAGGCCGGTTTGCCGTCGTCGTTTGGCGGCGTTGGGAATAAATCAAATAGGAATCCTCGATCTAATTTCGAACTCAAATTCCCAATTACAAGCCCTACCTGTTAAAAAAATATGATCAGTGTTTATATGTAAATTCCGTTATACATGAATTGGATACCTGAGAAGGAAGACCAGATTTGCCAAGCCGATTTTCAGCTAATTTGAGCTGTATTTCTTCTCCCACTACTGCTTTCACCATTACTTCTCCTTTTGCTTGCACTATTTGATTTCTGTTACTGTAAAATTTGATTTCTGTTACTGTTTTTGAGTTGAAGTAATTAAACTATTTGCTTACTTGGGATTCTCTTAATTCAAGACCAAACCTAGAACAAGCCCAATTGTCAAACTTGGAGGAAAGTATGGGTAGAGTCGGATTTAAATTGTGGAAACTATAAGAGTAGTTATAATTTATAAATAAACAATATCTACCAACAATTAGTTACTACCCATAAAAAGGTGGTGTTGCTGATTAGCAATCCCGCTTTTAACCGAGAGGTTATGAATTTGAGTGTTCCGAGGAGGAAGACGAAAAGTTCTTGGAGGAAGGATGTCGGGGTTCTATTTTGAAACATACTCTTTATCTCAAGGTATGGGTGGGGTCTGCGTACACACCAACCTTCGTAGAACCCACTAAGTAAAATTATACTGAATTATTATTGTTGTTGTTGTATTAGTTATTACCGAGTAGGCGTAAAAAATTATCAATGATATATAATATTCAAAAAATCTAGGTAAAAAAATAATTTTTTCCAATAGGGTAGTTTGAAATTCATTCAAAAACATAAATAAAGGATTGTATAAAATTTAAGGGAGATTAGAGGTTTTCAATTAAATGTTTCCCTTATATAAACCTCCTTTTATATTCCTACCCAATCACTTATAATTCTCTCATGTTAACTTTGACATCTATATATATATATATATATATATATATATATATATATATATATATATATATATATATATATATATACAGTTTTATTTATTTTTTATAATTTTACCAGTTTATAAATATTTACTGCGAAAAAAACTAGGTAACTATACTAAATAATTTATTTTACATATGCGTTATTGTAATTACTTAGGACATACGTGGATATCTTATTAACGAAAAAAGACCTAAGCTCCTAATATATATATATATATGTCCAATTTAACTTGTTCAATAATAAAGAAATTGTATCTTACATATGCGTTATTGTAATTACTTAGGACATACGTGGATATCTTATGAATATCCTTGTTATTTTTGTTACCTAATATGAAAAACAAATAACAAGTTAAACTTTAACACAATCAATTGTGCTCTATTTTTTATTTTTTTAATCGTCAATATTTTTTTTGTGAAAATAAATTTATATATCTTAAGAGTTTTATCAATTTTAAAATTAATTTTATTTATACGATGATTTACAAAAAATAATTATTTTGCTAATTACTCCCTCTTTTCTAGTTTATGTGAATCTTTTCACTTTTTTAGCGTTAAGTTGACTAATCTTAAAGATAAATTGAGTTAGATTAATTTGATATTTTAAAGTTAAAAGCTAGATATTCAGAAACTATACGAAAAATATTATTAAGCTGCAATCTTTTCATGTCAATATGATGAAAAAAATATTTAAAACTTTTGGTCAAAGTTTATATAGTTTGAATCTTGGAAAACTAAAAGGTTTTATATAAACTGAAATTGAGGAATAATTAATTCAACTTAATTATTTATTCTCAATATTAAAAAAAATTGCCTCGGGTTTAATACTTATACATAATATAAAAAGTATAATAAGTTTTTAAATTATTTTTTGTATAATATTTGAAATTTATATTCGCACGTTGCGCATGTATTTTTTTTTTTGATGAATAAAATATTACTATATTAAATATTACATTTAAGTTATAAATAAAAATTTAAACTCTTAAAATTGAAGAAAATTGATTATGCTTTCTTTTTAGTTTTAATAAAAGTAGATAACCTTTAAACATTTAAGACCTTGAAAAAAACTTCTGTATTTATTTTTTATTTAGTGTTTATTTTTTTCTGTTTACCTTTTTTTGTGGACTATCCATTTGTAACTCTTTTTGCTCTAAGTTTTTTTGTCTATCTTCATTCTCATCTTTAACTATTCATATTATTTCATGGATAAGATGATTTGAAAACAGTCTTTTTTAATTATTGAAAGACAAACTTGCACGATTGATATGTACCTCGAACAATTGAGATTGCATTATGTGCAATATTAGTTTTCTACTTGAGAGTTAGTTGTAATGCTAAAATTAATCGTTATATTTCTTTAACGAATACCAAATACTCCTAACCTTAAAAGAAGTCCTTAGTGGTTTAAAAGGAGTCTCAAGTTTCAAACCTCTTTTTTTACTCTTGAACTTTCCAAACGTTACTTTTTTGTTAATTTTTGTTCTATTATGTTACATCATTTATTAAGGAAGGATATACTTAATATTAGGACTTTGTGTACATTCTTTAAATAGAGAAAGATTTAATGTCTTATTTAGTTTATTTAAAACTCCTAAATATTAGGAAGAAAACTTAAAATGATAATTTTGTCTAATATAAAATTTATTTTTAAGGGACAAAAAAGGCGAACGACATTTCGCTAATATTGAGGAGTGTACAGATTGTGGTTAAATTATAAGCTTTAGTTAGTTAATTAGTAACTATAGTTAGTTCATAGTTAGTTAGAAGTTAATTGTGGTTAGTAGTATAAATAAGTAACTAATTTTCTTTTTTGTTTAGCTCTTGTAATGAACGAAAATGAGCTAGAAGTAACTGCCAAGCTCTGGCTTCTTTCTCTTTCTTCTTTTCTTCAATCTTCTTCTTGCATTTCGTTTCTCCACTGATATATGAGTGAAATTCAGAGCAGATTATCGATTTAAGCTAGGGTTCTTCAGCTGATTCACAGTGAAGAACAAGAGAAATTGAAATTGTTGATTTCTTCTGGAGATCTCTGTTTTTTTTTTTGTGAAGAAAGCCTAAATTTCTTCAATGGCGATAGATGAAGCAGTTGATCAAAGCTCAATTGTGATTGATCACAATCATCCGTTATATTTGCATCCTTCCGACGCTTCTGGAGCTTTATCCTTGGGTTTTCAGCTAATTGGAATGGAAAATTATACAATGTGGAGTCAAGCTATGGAGGTTTCGCTGTTGACTCGAAATAAGATGGGATTTGTCGATGGAACTATTACTCGCGACACCTATGGAGATAAGTATTCTAATATTTGGGATCGATGTAATGCTATAGTGAAATCGTGGATCATGCATAATGTTAGTCGCGATTTATTGAGTGGTGTTCTGTTTCGCTCAAATGCATGTGCGATTTGGAGTGATTTGCGTGAGCGATTTGACAAAGTAAATGCTTCGCGAATGTATTATCTTCACAGAGAAATTTTTACACTAACTCAAGGTGCTAATAGTGTTTCTGTGTATTACTCTAAGCTGAAAGATCTTTGGGATGAATATGATTCTATTATGCCACCACCTAATTGTTGTGATAATTCTAAGAAGTTTGTAGATCATCAACAATATTAGAGACTATGGCAGTTTTTTATGGGACTTAATGACAGTTATAGTCAAGCTCGTAGTCAAATACTTATGAAATCTAAGATTCCTACTGTTAACCAAGCATATGCAATGATTCTGCAAGATGAGAGTCAAGAAATGGTAGCTGGTAATAGTTCATATGTTGTTGATTCATCAGAACCAACAGCATTATACTCATCAAAGTTAGGGCAAAAGAAGAAGAGTTATAATGCAGAATGTGATTATTGCAACATGAAAGGTCATACAAGAGAAAATTGTTACAAACTGTTGAAATGTGAATATTGTAACATGAAAGGACATCAGAAGGTAAACTGTTATAAGTTGAATGGATATCCTGCAGATTACAAATAAATAAGGAAGGCAAATATGACTAGTTGTGCTCCAAGTCAAGGCTTATATGCTCAAACTGATGGAATGCAAACTAAATCTCAAAGTTACAGCCAAGGACAACAGCAATATGTACCAGTACCTCCAGTTTTTACACCTGCATAATACCAACAAATTCTTACATTGTTGAATAATACACAGATTTCAGAAAATCATGCTTCAGCACACATGGCAGGTAATGTCTCCTATGTTCAACAATCAGATGAAAAATGGATTGTAGACACTGGAGCTACTAATTATATGGTTGGTAATGAAGATACATTACATGATAAAGTGATAACAGGAAATGCAGGGAGTGTACAACTTCCTACAGGAGATTCAGCCAAAGTTTCTCATATTGGAAGTTGTCAACTGAATGGAGGGGAGACTATCACAGGTGTTTTGTGTGTGCCAGCATTTAAATTTAACCTATTGTCTGTGTCTCAATTGACAAAGGCTCTTAAATGTTGTGCTGCCTTTTATCCTGATTTCTGTATTTTACAGGATCTCTTCACTGGGAAGGTGAAGGAGATTGGTAAGAAGGAAGGAGAGCTCTATGTGATTCATACACAAAGGAAGGGAAAGAGTCCAGCAAAGTCTTTTTCAACAGTAAACATTAATAGTGAATTGTGGCATAAAAGACTAGGACATGTTCCTTTTTTTGTTATTAAGAAGATTACTACATTCACTAATAGCACCAAAATAATTCATTGTGATGGCTGTCCTTTGGCAAGACAAGTTAGACTTCCATTTACACAAAGTACTACTAGAGCAGAAAATTGTTTTGATTTGTTGCATATAGATGTATGGGGACCTTATAAAGCATCTACTCATAATGGAAAGAGATTTTTCCTTACTGTTGTAGATGATTGTTCCAGATGGACTTGGATTTTTTTATTACATCTCAAGTCTGATGTAGTTGCAGTACTTAAACAATTCATTGTTAGAGTCAAGACACAATTTGGGAAAATGATAAAATGTTTCAGATCTGACAATGGAACAGAGTTTTTTAATCAAAGCTGCAATGAATTATTTTCTGCACATGGCATTGTGCATCAAAGTTCTTGTCCATACACTCCACAGCAAAATGGAGTGGTTGAAAGAAGACATAGACACATATTGGAGACAACAAGAGCTATAAAGTTCCAAGGTCACTTACCTATCAGATTTTGGGGAGAATGTATTGAAGCAGCAGTATACATCATTAACAGAATACCTTCTACTGTTTTACATAATAAGTCACCTTTTGAAGTGTTGTTTGGAAGACAAGCTTTTCTTTCTCATATGAAGGTTTTAGGTTGTTTATGCTTTGCTACTAATTTGGTGAAAGGAGATAAGTTTGGGC